>CAUYQV010035742.1:0-53933 GCA_963574575.1 Galagoides demidoff | reverse complement strand
CGCAGATCAACCTTTTAATTATTCTAGATTTTACCTTAGCAGGTTTTCAAGTGATCAAGAGAAATAATATACATAAATTTTCTTTAAAATACTCTAAAAATGAAAGATATTATGGTGACTTGAATAAGCATTAACTTGAGGAAGTTTGTTTTAATTCATAGTGTTAAAATAGAAGGCATAAGGGATAAAAACATATCAGAAAATTATAATAATGGCACATGGATTACACTAGCCAGGCGCTGATTACCATATGGGCATTGATTATCTGACAAGATTTTCTCAACCCTGCAAGAGGAGTGACATTATTACTATTGCCATTTTTAAGTGTGAAAATGAAGGCTCAAAAAGTTCACACAACAAATAAGTGGCAAAGCCAAAGGTATGGATCATTCCAGAATGCTTCTGACTACTAGCTTCTATTACCTGAAATAAAAGTGATATATTTCATTGTACCATAAAAACACTGGGTTGAAAACTTTACAACTCTCCTGGTCATATGCTAAGCTTATTGAGTTTTGTTTGGGTAGGTCTTTTCTTCTTTCTAATGAAAAATGTTGGAAGACAAACTATTCTATGTTCTTTACCAAGGGAGCTCAGGATGGAGTAGGTTGTTATTAACTGGCAAACATCAGTGATTCGTGTGAAAGCCATTGTCTCTGGTGAATGTCTCCTAGAAGGGCTAGGGTAAGGGCCCAGAGCCAGGAATCTGCCATTTCCTGGCTGTTAAATTATGTAAATGATTTTACTGGAATACATAGTTGACATATCCTTTTTAGCTCTGAAATTCTATGCTTTTCTTACAGAGCCTTTCATTTGAGGACCTAATATTGTTTATTTAAATCAAATCATAGGGAAAAAATTGTTCTATAATTGATCATGGTGATGGTTGTGTAACTCTGTGAAAATACTAAAAGCCATTAAATTGTACATTTTAAATGGTGAGTTTTATGCTATATAAATTAAATCTCAATAAAACCGATAAAACACCTATCTATCTATGTATAATTAAACTCACCGATAAGAGTACAGGTCCTATTGAAACCTCCTTAGAAAAGCAGTAGCAATAAATTGGTATTAAAATGACCAAAGTAAAATATGAAAGTAAAAATATAGTAATATGCAATATGAAGGGCTCTGACAATTTTCGGTGTCATGTAAGAGGAGATTTACCTAATGGAGAACATAGATAAGAGAGCTTTTGAGTGACTCTCACCCATCACTGTCTCCTAATAGCAGCTTTAGCGCGGGGCAGATGCCACGGAAATTGTTCACTGTGCTCAAGTGTGTGTGCAGGGAAGGGGTTCTGCCTCAAGAGAGAGGTTGTTTCGAACCTCAAAAATACTTCTGACTCCACATTCTACAACTCCTTTCCATATTTCTGCCCTGCTCCTTTCCATTTTACAGATGCAGGTACTTACCAGAGAGGGGGTAAGTTACGTCTCCTTGGTCACCCAGTCACTGCAGAAATGAAATTAGAATCTAGATGCACATAGTGCTACTAAATAGCACAAGGACAAAAAGACACCATCTGTCTTGCATTATTTTAAGTACAATAATGGCTTATGGCACAGCACTGGAAACTTCTACATTTTTGGGTTCAATTATTACTGCATGGGCCCATTACAAGTGTGTTTGTGGATGTTGAGTTTATCTAGCCCTCTTCTAAGTCTTACTCATAAAAATAATTTGGTATTAGAAATAGATCATCACTGCTAAAGGTAAAGAGGGTCAGTAGGGTCAATTTATAAATGAAGAATACACTATCTTTCTCTTTTCTATACACATGGAAGCACAAGGTAAAGAAACACAGAAACATACACACAGTCACCAAACTTCAAAGCATCTAGATTTTTCTTACACTTTGGAGCTCAAGTCTGCTAAGGGTGTTTTAATATATCTCTTCAGAAAAACAAATTGAGTTAGGAAATTACTAAGTCTTTTTGTAAAATGAATGCCCTGTTTCTGAGGTAAGAAGATAGTTTTTCTAGTATCAGTGCTGTCAGCTGTCACACTGTCCCTTGGAGGAATCCCTCACATTCACCCAACAGCAGTATGTTACTGAGGAAGCTTGTTTCTGCAAAGAAAACTCAGACTAAGTTTGCAAATCATGGCCATGTTATGTGGCTGTTGTACTGGATATCACTCACCAAGAATTCTGCACACATTTCATTTTTAGGACGGGAAATTTCTATTTAGTCTATGGCTTTGTGTGTGACTGTGAGCCAGTTTCTCATGCAGAAGCTGACGATGGCATATTTTTTCCATCTTGATTATTTTCTTGGGATTTCTGGCCATCCTGTTTAGGCTCCTGCTGCTAGCAGGTGGGTCTCATCAGTATCCAAACGATGCAGGGATTGAGATGCTCTATAAATGCCTCGGCAAGTAGGTTAGAGAAATTCCCCCCTTTTCCAAATACCCACAGGGTTATAAGACCTCAAAAACATGTGCCCAGTCTTTTGTAGAATTTTCCCCCCTAAGGAATTACTGCCACATGTTCTGTAAGCCTTTTTAAAATCAAAACTGTTTTTTCATGTTCAAAATTAATTTTTCCCATGGTAGGTGAAATTATTTAAGGAGGAATTATTTTTGTATCTGAAACTAGGGAAAATGGAAAAAAAGCTCAAACACACTTTTATAACAGGAGAGATTTTCATACAAACTCTTTTCTTTCTCATTTCATATATCACATGCAAAAACTGTCATGAAATACAAGTATGAAGACTTGTTGGTATGGGATGAATTATTTCCCCAACATCGTATGGTGAAGCCCTGAACTCCAATGTCATGGTATTTGGAGATGGGGCCTTTGGGAGATAATTAGGTTTAGATGAAGTCATGAGGATAGGGTCCCTGAGGTGGGATTAGTACCCTTATAAAGAAGAGGCACCACAAAGCTTGTGTGTTCCCCTCTTTTCTCTTCTCTGCTCTTTCTCCTCTTTTCTCCCCCCCCCCCCACACGTGAGGATACAGGGAGAAGACCGCCATCTATGAGCTAGGAACAGAGCTGTAACCATACACTGTATCCTGCCAAAGCTTGATCTCCACAACTGTGAGAAACTTATTTTACGTTGTTTAAGCCACTCAACCAATGGTATTTTCTTAACAACCCAAACTGACTAAATTAGCTCTTGTCACATAGCAAATATCAGCATAAATATGACTTGGTTACTTTGAGTGACCAAGTTCTTGGGTACTTTGATTTGTAAAGTTGCCAAACTTAATTATTCATTTGAAATTCCACTGCACAAAACATTAAGAGGTTATATCTATAGGAAAATTTAGCGTATTTTGTCCCAGTCAACTCAGGTTTCTCTAATAGGTTAACAGACTCCATCATGGAGTACGAGAACTCAGAGAGTTTATTGTATTTTATTTTTTCTTATCTCCTAAAAAGAGTGGTAAAAATCAGAATAATAAAGAGAGGTTAGAATGGAGCCTAGACAAAGAGAAAGTTACCTTGAAGAAAGACAAGCCACAGACTATCTTCTACTTCACAAGGACTCAAAGGCTTTGACCATAGCAAAGTACCTATTACAGACTTGTTAAGCTACTATAAAACTGGAAATTACATGTATATACAAAACAACAGATTTTGTACATTTCAGACAGTGTCGGATACTGATAATTGACAGAAAGAAAGCATATGAGATAAGCTCCAACATCCCCCCTACCTTTTGGCCTAGGGATGCTTTTCCAACTGTGGCACATGGGATAGAGCCAGCAGAGTGGCAGTTGTGCTAAAGTGAGGAGGCAGAGAGCAGAGTTTGGGGTTCTTGACATTGCTAGATTTGCATAGCAAGATATAGAAAAATACTAATGAGCGTCATATATGTATATGAGATGGGAGGTGGAGGAGATAGAACTCAGCATGAAGGTTTACTTATGATCCTTAATCAAGAGCTGGGCTGTGTATGCAGGGCCTACTATGGTAGCCCCGGAGATGAGAATGAATTGGACATAATAGAAATCTCATAATATGGGAAACAATGGAGTTTCCAGTCAAACAAAAGTGGGAAATCCTTGTTGAATGCCTTGAGCACTTAACTGAGATCCTGGAACAGCTGCACCTTTTGATTAAGTGGTAAAGATCTCATTCTAAGACTAAGGATCAAAACTAAATTGGCTTACCCGTACAAAGAATGAAACTAATCCTGAGAGGAGAAAAATTTAATTGCCTGCTAGAATAAAAGTCAGTCATCTTTAAAGAAATAGAACATAATCCAGCCTCTCTACAATGTACAAGCCACATGTCCAACATACTATGAAAAATTACTTGACATGCAGAAACTCAAGAAAATGTGATTCATAGGCAAGAAAAGATGCATTTGATTGAAACAGACACTGAGTTGACTTAGTTATAAGTATTAACCCGCAAAAGGCATTTAAAGGGTGAGGCATGGAGGCCAACACCTGTAATCCTAGCAATTTGGGAGGTTGAGGTGGAAGGATTCCTTTAGCTCCAGAGTTCAAGACTGGTCTGAGCAAGAGCAAGACACTGTATCTACTAAAAACAGAAAAATTAGCTGAGTGTTGTGGCAGGTGCCTATAGTTGTAGCTATTCAGAAGGTTGAGACAAGAGGAACCTTTGAACCCAAGAGTTTCAGGTTACTGTGAGCTAGGCTGATGCCATGGCACTTTAGTCTGGGTAACAGAGTAAGACCTATCTCAAAAAAAAAGACATTTAAAAACAAATTATACATAATGTTTAAAGACTTAAAAGATGAGATGGCCAATAGAGGCATCTCTACACAGAAATGGCAGAAATGGGATTTATAAAAAAGAACCAGATGACAATTCTAGAATCACAAAGCACAACAAAAAATTCCATAAGAGGGCTTAGCAGCATTTTGGAGATGGTGGAAAATTGATAATGAACTTGAACACATATTAGTAGAATTATTCAGTCTGAAGAACAGTGGGAAAAAATATTTTTTAAAAGATTCATAGAGCCTCCATGACCTGTGAAACTCGATTAGGCATCCGTAATTGGAGGGAGATAAGAGTGAGAGTGTGGCAGGAAAAAAGAAATATTTGAAGAATTATTAATAATAGTTGAAAAGGTCCTAATTTGATGAAAACTATCAATTTATATATCCAAGAACCTTAACAAAACCCAAACAAGACAAACAGAACACAAATTTAGCAACATTATAGTCAAACTACCAAAACCAAAGATACAAGAAAATATTTTTTGAAAGTCTATGTAGTAACTTTTGGAAAAGCCTGAGTAGCTTTTGCACCATATCCATGGGAAAGAAAGTGATTTTGCTCAAAACCTCAGGGGGAAAAAGCAAAATTAGGCCTCAAAACTCAGAAATATTTCAGTCTGATTCACTGTGATAGGGATTAATCAGATAAAGATTTGAAGCAGAGGTCCTGACTGACAATAAATAATTTGCATTTTGCCATGTTGCTCTTTTTTGCCTACATCCCTTGGGAAACCAGTTCAGCAGCCAGAATAGATGGCTAGAAAAGGTTGAGGAATTTGCTTGTTCCCTGCTGCTATCACTAATGGCATTTTTTCAAAAGGCCAGTCTAGTATTTCTTTACTTTACATCTTACTTGCAGAGTTTATTTAAAGCAATAATTGCATCTGATTGAATAATTAGACATTCACTATATGCCAGATGCTTTTAATTACAACATGTCATTTGATCTCCACAACAGTCTTAGAAATAGACATTATAGTCATTGTTTTTACAGTTGAGGACATTAAAACCTATAGAAGTTAGGAAAACTTGCCCTAATCATACAGCCCCTTAAGTGTGGGGTTCAGATTCAGGGTTATCCATAACTCTGAAGCGAATGTTTTTCCAAGTGTTATCCAAATAATTTTATAACAACCTGGATTTAGAAAGGATTTTTGTTTGTTTTATTTTCTCTGGTATTTTTTAAAAGAAGCTTCAAAACATCTCTTATAAGAATTGTTAAGGTAAGACCAACTCTAATGTGGCCAAATGTTTTAATGTGCTCTTTCAGCAAGAAATAGGTTAAAAAAAAAGATGTCTGAGGTTAAGAACTAATTCATCAACATTATGCACTTAGTTATTAAGATGGCTAATTTTTAGGGCTTAGAGGGAAATCTAAGATTACATTGTGGTAGGTGGAAGAGTATCTGTCTGAGAATGCCAGCCCTCTGAAAAAAGCAAAGGGGGACGTTGGGAGGTGAAGTGAAATCATTATTCCTCTTGTGATGTTCATTCTCTAAGAAATAGAATCCAATTTTACATGGAAAAGACACACGGTTGCCTCTCATATTTACATGGAGCCTTCCAGTCATATTTCCTTGGAAGTCATATGACTAACTCAGAGATTTCCAGTTAGTCATTTGCTGGCCTTCAATCTGGCGACTGAATTGTGCAGACCAGGAGTGACCAGTCTCTTGATGGAGTTGAGGCAAAACAACTGCAAAAAGTGTTCTTCCAAGTTGCCTCCTGGGCACGGATAACGTCTTAGAGGCAGATCACCTCTCGATTTTTCCTAAGAGTGTTGTCTCCCTCCCTTTAACTCAGGATTAGTCCTATTTGAGGCTAAAGAATGTAGTAAGGAAAGTGAATAAACTCAATTGGGTCTGATGGTGGGCATCTTGTACTGAGCATTCTGGTAATTTTCTAAGAATTTGGTTATGCAGTAGTTATGGCCACTGTAGCCCAAAGGCTCTTGATTTTTTTTTATTTTTTCTGAGACAGAGCCTCAAGCTGTCGCCCTGGGTAGAGTGCTGTGGCATCACAGCTCATAGCAACCTCCAACTCCTGGGCTCAAGCGAGTCTCCTGCCTCCGCCTCCCAAGTAGCTGGGACCACAGGCGCCCGCCACAACGCCCGGCCATTTTTTGGTTGCAGCCATCACTGTTGTTTGGCGGGCCTAGGCTGGGGATACGAACCCACCACCTAGGTGTACGTGGCTGGCGCCTTAGCCAATTGAGCCACAGGCGCCAAGCGTGGAATTTCTTAAGATAAAACAAATATCTTTGTTATTCAAGAGCCCCTTGGATAACATTTGAGTGCCAAAAGACAAGATGATTCAGGGTGGAGTTGGTCACTAAAAGGACCAACCGTATGATTAGAGAATGGAAGCTTGGACCAGCCCCAACTCTGGGAAAAGGAGAAGAGCTGGAGGGTGAGTTCAATCACATGACCGATGACACAATCAATCCCACCCATCCATGTCATGAAACCTCAAAACACTCTCTGGACACTGGAGCTCAAGTGAACTTCTTGGCTGATGAATATACCGATGTTCCAAGAAAGTGATACACCCTGATTCCATGGAGCGCTGGCATGGAAGCTCTACCGTTGGAACCTCCCAGATCTTGCTGTATGTGTCTTGTCATTTGGCTGGTTCTGATTTTTTGTTTAGCAGGCCCAGGCTGGATTCAAACCCACCAGTCCCCGTGGATGTGGTTAGTGCACTAAACACTGAGCTATGGGGACTGAGCCATATAGTACTTTCTTGAGTTCTGTGAGTTGTGCTGATAAATTACTGAACCTGAAGTGCTTCTTGAGAACTCCCTAGATTTGTAGCTAGTTGATCGGAAGTATAGGTGACTGCAGGACTCCACTTCTGCCTGGCATCTGAAATGGGGACAATCTTTTTTTTTTTTTTTTTTGAGACAGAGCCTCAAGCTGTCGCCCTATGTAGAGTGCTCTGGCATCACAGCTCACAGCAACCTCCAACTCCTAGGCTTAAGCGATTCTCCTGCCTCTGCCTCCCAAGTAGCTGGGACTACAGGTGCCCACCACAACGCCTGGATATTTTTTGGTTGCTGTTGTCATTGTTGTTTGGCAGGCCTGGGCTGGATTTGAACCTGCCAGCTGCTTGAGCTACAGGTGCCGAGCCAGAAATGGGGACAATCTTATTAAAGATTATGTCATTGAACCTGTGGATTCTGACACTAACTCCAGGTGGTTAGTGCCAGAATTGAATTGTATTACAGCATACCAGCTGGTGTTAGAATACAAGGGCAGTCTGAGTTTATTTTGTTTTACTTTATTTATTTATTTTATTGAGACAGAGGCTCACTTTGTTGTCCTGGGTAGAGTGCCATGGCATCGCAGCTCACAGCAACCTTAAACTCCTGGGCTCAAATGATTCCCTTGCGTCAGGTCCTAAGTAGCTGGGACTACAGGTGCCTGCCACAATGCCCTGCTATTTTTTTGTTTTAATAGACCTGGGCTGGGTTTGAACCTACCGACCCTGGTGCATGTGCCCGGCACCCTACCCTCTGAGCTACGGGCACTGCCAAGGGCAGTCTGAGTTTAAAGAGTGAGGAGGTAGACTCTATCTAAGGGCAGTCTGAGTTTAGGGTGAGGCGATAGACTCCATCTCTTGAGAGGAGCAGCAGCAGCAGCGTCACATTCCCAAGGGTCATGCATCCTGGAATGGGAGGAATGTCTGACTTCTGAGCAGTCTGTTGCACTCACTTTCTTGCTGATCCAGCTCTACATTTAAAAGACTGTTGTGTTTTAACCATCATTTCTAGATGTTTTATTTTGCTTTGTTTTGTTTTATAGAGACAGGGTCTTACCATGTTGCCAAGGCTGAAGTGCAGTGCTATGATCATAGCTTGCTGAAATCTCAAACTCCTGACTTCAAGTGATCCTCCTGCCTCAGCCTCCCAAAGTGCTAGGATTACTTGCATGAGCCACCACACCCGGTACCTAAATGTTTTCTAGGGGGGCCAGGAGTGGTGGCTCACGCCTCTAATCCCAGCACTCTGGGAAGCCAAAGCTGGTGGCTTATTTGAGCTCGAGAGTTCAAGACCAGCCTAAACAAGACTGAGACCCTATCTCTAAAAAAAGCCAGGCACTGTGGCGGATGCCTGTAGTTCCAGCTACTTGGGAAGCTGAGGCAAGAGAATGACTTGAGTCTAAGAGACTAAGGTTGCTATGAGCTATGACGCCAGGGCACTCTACCCAGGGTGACAAAGAAACTCTGTCTCCAAAAAAAAAAAAAAAGTTTTCTAGGGAGATTTCTTCTGTGATTGGTTCATAATGTCACAAGAAAAAGAGACTATCTTTGTTACATACTGTACATACCAAGTATGGTACTCAGAGACTAAGAAGGAAGACCGAAAGGAAAAATGTTGCCAGCAGCACAGAAGGGTGCCTCGGAGAGAAATCTGGAGAACAGTTACAGACGAGGAAGAGACAAGAAGCATTGCTAGATGTGTGAAAAGAATACATTATCCAGGAGGCTGGGATGGGAGGTTGACTTTGAGCTAAAGAAAGAAAAAGAAAGCATAAAATGAAGAAGAAATGTATCAGAATCAAGAAGAAAGTAAAATATGAAAAGTCCTTAGAAATCTTCCCTGGAAAGCAAATTCCTGCAGAAAGACATTTCTTTTCAAAGGACAAAAACATGTTTCAAAATACTCTCTTTTTTATACACAGAAATATGAAAAATTCTCTGGCTAGGCACTGTGGCTCACACCTGTAATCCTAGCACTCTGGGAGGCTGAGGTGGATGGATCACTGAGCTCAGGAGTTCAAAACCAGCCTGGGCAAGAGGGAAACCCTGTCTTTAGTAAAAATAGCCAGGTTTGGTGGTGTGTGCCTCAGTTATTCAGGAGGCTGAGGCAAGAGGATTGCTCAAAACCAAGAGTTTGAGGTTGCTGTGAACTATGATTCCATGGCACTCTACCCGGGATGACAGAATGAGACTGCCAAAAAAAAAAACCAGGCAGCGCCTGTGGCTCAGTGAGTGGGGCGCCAGTCCCATATACCGAGGGTGGCGGGTTCAAACCCAACCCTGGACAAACTGCAACAGAAAAATAGCCGGGCGTTATGGTGGGCACCTGTAGTCCCAGCTACCTGGGAGGCTGGCAAGAGAATCACCTAAGCTCAAGAGCTGGAGGTGGGTGTGAGCTGTGACAGCACAGCATTCTACCAAGGGCGATAAAGTAAGACTCTGTCTCTAAAAAAAAAAAGGAAAGAAAAATCAATTCTCTGAAAGTTGATACTCTTAATTCTGTCATGTCTGTACAGTGTTGTACTTCAATTTAAAGCAACTAAAATTGGAGTCATCAGACAGAGCTGCATATGGGAGTACACTTGACCTTACCCAGCAGGCTCAGCACAGGAGCCGTAATGCTGGGACATATTCAGCTTCTGCACCTCAAGCTCCTCAGCTCAAGTAATCCTCTTGCTTCAGGCTCCCAAATATCCAGGATTATAGGTGTACACACTGTGCCCAGCTAATTTAAAGATTTTTTTTTTTTTTTGAGATGGAGTCTCACTTTGTCACCCTTGGTAGAGTGCCGTGGCATCATAGCTTACAGCAACCTCAAATTCTTAGGCTTAAGCAATTCTCTTGTTTCAGTCTCCCAAGCAACTGGGACTATAGGTGCCTGTCACAATGCCCAGCTATTTTTAGAGATGAGGCCTCACTCTGGCTCAGGCTTCTAAACCAAAGATTTTTTTATTTTTTTAAGAGACAGAGTCTCACATGTCACCCTCAGTAGAGTGCTGTACTGTCACAGCTCACAGCAAGCTCCAGCTCTTGGGTTTAGACGGTTCTCTTGCTTCAGCCTCCCAAGTAGCTGGGACTACAGGTGCCCACCACAACACCCAGCTATTTTTGGTTGTAGTTTAGCTGAGGCCAGGTTCAAACCTGCTACCCTTGGTATATGGTGCCAGCGCCCTACTCACTGAGCCACTGGCACCGCCCCCCTTTTTTTGTTTTGTTTTAGAGACAGGGTCTCACTGTGTTGCCCAGGCTGGTCTCAAACTCCTGGCATCAAGTAATCTCTCCAACTTGGCCTCCTAAAGTGCTGGAATTATAGTCATAAGCCACTTTAACAAGCAGACTATGAAAACCTTAATGGTCAGGACTATACCCTGTTCTGTTCCTAGGTCCTAGCACCACGTGAGGGAATGTAGTGTCTATCTAACAAATATTTGAGATCAAACACCAAGGAATCTCTCTGTATTTCCATTTTTTCATTTTCCAAAAATTTGATCTTTGATCAACTTTTCATTTGACAATGTTTTTGTAATATTATTTCCCATATGGAGAATGAAGATGTAGTGTTGTCTTTTCTCTAATGTGAATGTTCATTTCTTTTTTCTATTGCTAGTTTTGAAAAGTTTATTTTGGCTCCAAAATTGTTTTGGTAATGCAAAATAGAATTTTAGGGTAGTTGCTGGATTTGGGAAACCCCCATCAATCTTTTTTCATGTATAAGGTTCAAGATTTCAAAGCATTTGAAGACCTCTTATACAGTAATAAACCATAAATACTCTGCATTTTTGACATTCATTAAGTTTGCTAGAGTTTCTGGAAACCAATCCTACCCAAAGAAGCCTGGCAGTAACTTAACTAGTGACAAAAGCAAGCTACATAAATATATTCCACTAAATTCAAACTGAATGTATCTTGGCCAGGCAAGGGGTTCACACTTGTAATTCCAGCACTCTGGGAGGCCAAGATGGGTAGATTGCTTGAGCTCAGGAGTTCAAAACCAGCCTGAGCAAGAGTGAGACCCCCCCCCATCTCTACTAAAATAGAAAAAATTAGCCGGGCATCACAGTGGTTGCCTGTGGTCCAAACTATTTGGGCAGCTGAGGCAAGAGGATCTCTTCAGCCTAAGAGTTTGAAGTTTCAGTGAGCTATGATGATGCCACGGCACTCTACCCAGGATGACAGAGTGAGATTCTATCTCAAAAAAAAAAAAAAGTATCTTAAAATCAACTTTCCCTCAGCCAGATGTCTAAAATGCCTAAGGATACCCTAATGCTGCTGAAAAGGGGGGAAGTGGTCAGGGGTGATGGATTGTGGGAACTTCTCTGGGCTGTCTTTGGCGAGGAGGGTGCCTGTGGAATCACGGTCTGTAAGCCTGATACTTGCTCTGCCCTATTGGTCGACTCTGCTGTCCTGCACCATGGTTGTTAGCACCCTCTGTCAGTTCTCCCTGCACAAGAGTGTTGGAATACCGTGGTGGCCACCGCAGGGTCTCCACATGTAATAGGTGGGAAAGTAGGGCCAGCCCTTCGGACCTGGCCTTTAGGAGCACTCCCAGATCACTCCCTCATTCTCCTCTTTCTCTTCCCCACTCTCACTATTCTGGTAACTATGCTGGTAAGTGTGTGGAGCACCCTGCAACACGGATGGCACCCATGTGTACTGTCTGCTGCCATTCATTCACGGCCCTGAATGGGAACTCCACCAGGGCCTGGAACAGTTGCTGTCCTCCTCCCTTTTCTCCTTGTCAGCATCAGTCTCCACAGTCTCTCCCTCTCCTACACTGCGAAGGTGTTTCCTGGGCTTACTCCTCTTTGTGGCAGTCTAGTGTACAAAGACATCTTACTTGGTGGTGTCATTCTTATTGATGAAATCATATCTGTTTCTTACATTGAGCCATTTTACTGGTCCCAAAACCTTTGTGTCCTGGCCAGCAGGTGCTGCAGATGTGAGGCTGCCCGGCCACTGCTCCCTTTGCTGTTGCCTGAGGTGCCAGGCTTGGTGTCTGCAGTGGCTGCTGAGTCTCGGCCTCACTGCTCATGGTTGCAAGTAATTATATCCACCTTGACTTCGGTAGTTGAGTTCCACCATTCGCTCCTGCAAACTTGGGATGCAATTGCTCCCACTGCATTTAGGCTTTGCAGTTGAGTGGTTGGGGTTCCATAGGAGGTCTGGCCTACAAAGAAGTGTGTCCACAAAGCTTTGCAAGGTCTCCGGGGCTCCCTTCACAAGTCTTCCCACACATTCCTATCCCAATTTATCCAATTTCATTCTTTTCCATTCCATGTCCTGGCTTTAACACAAAACACCCAGAGAGACTGGGAGTTCATTTTGCATTGTAATTCAGCCACTCAAAGATAATTTTCAGCAATTTCAGGTCCAAGGCTATAAGTGATAATGTTGTCCTTCAGGGCACACCTGTAAGCTCTTAGGTCACTTATATTGTAAGCTGGGAATTTGAATCTCTGAGCTCTTGCTTTTCTTCTTTTTTTTTTTTGAGACAGAGCCTCAAGCTGTCGCCCTGGGTAGAGTGCTATGGCATCACAGCTCACAGCAACCTCCAACTCCTGGGCTCAAGTGATTCTCTTGCCTCAGCCTCCCAAGTAGCTGGGACTACAGGTGCCTGCCACAACACCTGGCTATTTTTTGTTGTAGTTGTCATTGTTGTTTAGCTGGCCTGGGCTAGGTCAGCAACTCTACCCAGGGCAACAGCTTGAGGCTTTGTCTCAAAAAAAAAAAAAAAAAAAGAAAGAAAGAAAGAAAAAAGATAGGTGTGAGTGTTATACATTTTGAAGTTACATATATTAATTATTAATTGTTAAAATGTGAATAAAGTGTTAGATTTTTTTAAGATTAAAGTAGTCAAAACTCTGAAAATTACATTTAAGTAATTAAATGTGATGGTAATGGAGAGGTTTATCTTTCATTAACAGGTTGGTAATTACATTAGGAACTTGCTCTGTGTGTGTGTAAATATAAAGAACACTGCTTTGGTACTACTTTAACGGGCATAAAACTTTGGTGGTGATCTTTTGAGGGCTAAGGCCTGGTCCATTACCCAGTGATTTCTCTTTTCTTTTCTTTTTTTTTTTTGACGCAGAGTCTCTATGTTGCTCTGGGCAGAGTGCCATGGCACCACAGCTCAGAACCTCAAACTCCTGGGCCCAAGCAATTCTCTTGCCTCAGCCTCCCAAGTAGCTGGGACCACAGGCACCTGCCACAATGCCTAGCTTTTTTCTTTTTGTAGAAGAAAAAAGGCAACTTCATTGCCTTCAGTAGAGTGCCATGGTGTCACACAGCTCACAGCAACCTCCAACTCCTGGGCTTAGGGCAATTTTCTTACCTCAGCCTCCAGAGTAGCTGGGACTACAGGCGCCCGACACAACACCTGGCTATTTTTTTGTTGCAATTTGGCAGGGAACAGGTTTGAACCCGCCACCCTCGGTATATGGGGCCAGCACTCTACCCACTGAGCCACAGGCACCATCTGCCTAACTATTTTTTTTTTGTTGCAGTTGTCATTGTTGTTTAGCTGGCCTGGGCCAGGTTCGAACCCGCCAGCCACTGTGCTACCGGCACCGAGCCCCAATGATTTTTCCTTCTCTGGTAATTGCTCTTGGTACCCCAATTCATTAATCATGGCTCACCTACTTGTATATTTTAGACATGACCCCGCACATCTGGCCCTGATTGATTAGACCAGGTTACGGGCAACTGGAGAAGCAAACCATAAATAACCAGTATCATAAATAAGTAAATTATTTAGTATTCTACATGGTAATGACTATGGGAAAAATGAAAAAGAATTATATCTGTTGTCCATGGCATTTGAAATTTGGCATAGGAGGTTCTAGTTTAGTCTGGACTGATGTAAGATGAAGAAGATGTAAACTCAGAGAATAAGGGGTAGTTATCTTCTGTGTATCATGAGACTGAAAAGCAAAGAAGGGGCTTTTTTTTAGCTTGAGTCCAAGAGTTTGAGGTTGCTGTGAGCTGGGATGCCATGGCACTCTACCAAGAGCCACAAAGTGAGACTCTGTCTCAAAAAAAAAGGGAAAGTAAATTTATTTTTAAAATATGATAGACAAGGGGGTAATGCCGTGGCTCAGTGAGTAGGACGCCAGCCCCATATACCAATGGTGGCAGGTTCAAACCCAGACCCAGCCAAATTGCAACAATAAAATAGCCAGGTGTTGTGGTGGGTGCCTGTAGTCCCAGCTACTCGGGAGGCTGAGGCAAGAGAATCGCCTAAGCCCAAGAGGTTGCTGTGAGCTGTGATGCCACAGCACTCTACTGAGGGTGAAAAGTGAGACTCTGTCTCTTTAAACAATAATAATAATTTAAAAAATAAAAATAAATAAAGAATGAAGGATGAAGCATATGTTCAGAGGGAAGGAGGAGTAGAATGTATTCCTGACATAGTCTTTCAGTTTTTGTTTGATTCCCTTCTTCAGGAATAGCTATAGTTTTACTCTTGAGTTCTAGGAGGCACCTCTGTAACCATTTTATATAAACACACTTTCTTTTTTAGCTTAAGCTAACTTCAATTAGTTTCCCTTGTTCCTTGCATCCAAAGTGATAATGTTAACAACAGTAGTCAACATTTATTAAGCACATACTAAGTGCCAGTCACTGTGCTAAGCACTTACATACTTTATCTCATTAGGTATAGATTTTGTCTGTCACTTTTTTTTTTTAGAGACAGAGTCTCACTTTGTCACCCTTAGTAGAGTGCAGTGGCATCACAGCTCACAGCAACCTCCAACTCCTGGGCTTAAGCAATTCTCTTGCCTCAGCCTCCTGAGCAGCTGGGACTACAGGGACCAGCCACACGCCTGGCTATTTTTTTGTTGCCGTTTGGCCAGGGCCAGGTTTCAACTTGCCACTTTCAGTATATAGGGCTAGCGCCCTACTCACTGAGCCACAGGCACTGACCCCTTGTCTGTCATATTTTAAAAATAAATTTACTTTTTTTTTTTTTTTTTTGAGACGGAGCCTCAAGCTATCCCCCTGGGTAGAGTGCCATGGCCTCACAGCTCATAGCAACCTCCAACTCCTAGGCTCAAGCGAGTCTCCTGCCTCTGTCTCCCAAGTAGCTGGGACCACAGGCGCCCTCCACAACACCCAGCCGTCATTGTCATTTGGTGGGCCCGGGCTGGGGATTTGAACCCGCCACCTTAGGTGTATGTGGCTGGTGCCTTACCAAATTGAGCCACAGGCGCCGAGCCATAAATTTACTTTCCCTTTTTGTGTGTGTGTGTGTGTGTGTGTGTGTGACAGAGTCTCACTCTGCGGCCCTTGGTAAAGTGCCATGGCATTCCAGCTCACAGCAACCTCAAACTCTTGGACTCAAGCTATTCTTTTGCCTAGTCATCCCGAGTAGCTGAGACTACAGGCACCCGTCACAATGCCTGGCTTTTAAATTTTTTTAGAGACAAAGTCTTGCTCTGGCTCAGGCTGGTCTCAAACTCCTGAGCCCAAAGCAATCCACCTGCCTTGGCCTCCCAGAATGCTAGGATTACAGGCATGAGCCACTGCGCCCAGCCAATTTTAAACATTTTTGAATCTTTTTTTGTGAGTCATCTTTTTTAGAAAGTTTGAAAAAAACATAAAGTATGAAGTAAGAGAAAAGAGAAAAGCACTTTCCATAATCCTATTACCAGGAGATAACAGTTAACATTTTGTCTTTGCTTGTACCTAAAAAAATTCATCATTCCCCACCACTTCAATTCCATTCTGTCTTCTATTCAAACTCTGCTTTCTAAATTAGTAAGTGAAGATAGCACAAATACATGAAAATATAGTAATAACACAAGAAAAATTCAAATTGCCTGTTGAATTCAGGGGCAATATCTTTTCTGCATCCTCAACGTTTAGTATAGAAAGTGCTAAACAGTAGATGCCAAGTGGATGACTATATCAAAACCCAATCTAACAGATTCATTTTTTCCCCAAGTGAAGCCTATTTTTATTTTATTTTATTTTATTTTTGTAGAGACAAAGTCTCACTTATCGCCCTCAGTAGAGTGCCCTGGCATCATAGCTCATAGCAACCTCCAACTCCTGGGCTTAGGTGAGTCTCTTGCCTCAGCCTCCTGAGTAACTGGGACTACAGGTGCCACAACGCTCAGTTATTTTTTTGTTGCAGTTTGGCCGGGGCTGGGTTTGAACCTGCCACCCTCGGTATATGGGGCCAGCGCCCTACCCACTGAGCCACAGGCACCACCCAAGTGAAGCCTATTTTTAACAGATTCTTAACTTGTCTCTCTCCATTGTATTTTTAAAAATTCATATAGAGATGAAACTAACTTTCATGCAAAATTCTGGCCTCTGCTCACATTTGGCTCTATCAATCTCTCATTTTGTATCTATAATTTTGCAAACCTCAAGTGGCTTTCAGATTGACAATCCTAAGGTTGTGGGGTATGTTCAAACATGAAAGGTTTCTCATTGTGTCTGCTATCCTGTGCTTTCTAAAGACTGAACAGAGAATCGATGTATTATAGAAATATTTCCAACAGAGTACAAAGAAAAGGTGTCTTCTAGTTAAGTTTTAATTTATCAAAAAATTAGGAAACTTTCCATACCCTGGAAATTATGATATGTGCCAGTTATGATTAAAAGATGAAATAATCCTTGTTAAATTTCTTGCAACTCAGCTCAGCGCCTGTGGCTCAAGCGGCTAAGGCACCAGCCACATACACCTAAGGTGGCGGGTTCGTATCCCTAGCCCGGGCCCGCCAAACAACAATGATGGCTGCAACCAAAAAATGGCCGGGCGTTGTGGCGGGCGCCTGTGGTCCCAGCTACTTGGGAGGCGGAGGCAGGAGACTCGCTTGAGCCCAGCGAGGAGGTTGCTCTGAGCTGTGATGCCATGGCACTCTACCCAGGGGGATAGCTTGAGGCTCTGTCTCAAAAAAAAAAAAAAGAAGAGCTAAATGTCATTTTGCAAGTAAATGTGGTTAAAAGGAATAAATTTTCAAGTACATTGCTCTCTGTCTTTGGATAACCTGTGTACTACTATTTTGTTCATAATACGTATAACACCAACACTGGGAACACTGCTGATTTCTATCTATTTTCAATTTCCTCTGACCACTTGGGTATCACAAGGTGACCAGTTGAAGGCATCCATTCAGGGTTGTATATAGACTTTTTCATAGCATTTTCCCAGGATATCTGTGCAGGCGTCCTCATACTATGGCCTGCGGGCCACATGCAGCATGCCTAGGACATGTATCTGGCCTGCCGGGTATTTTTGCCACTGATGCCTGTCCTGCTTAGCAGCTGACTTGTCCCAGCGCCCACAGTCCAGCCCTCCAACAGTCTGAGGGACAGTGAACTGGCCCCCTCCCTGTTTAAAAAGTTTGAGGACCCCTGTTCTACAGGGAGATTCTTTTGGCCAGTGCTTATGATAGCTCCTCTCTTATTTTCTGCCCTTTTGCCTGTGTGCATCTCTGGAGTTCTGCTCTCTCGACAGTCTCTAGTAGCATCACCCTGGCACATCACAAGTGCTGTGGACTTGAGAGGAATAAGCGGGGAGAAGGCAGCATCATTTCCAGTCCCCAAATGCAACAATGTGTGGGCTTCAGATGGTCTTTGCCAGACATCTCTCATCTCCAAATAATCGCTTGGCTGAAGTTTTAAAAATAAAATTTCTATAACAGTTTGATAATCAACATTAAGCATGAATAAGGTATATCTATGGTTGTCAGGGCTTATTTTACCTATGAAAGCTTGAAAACACAGGTGATTTAAGAGGAACATTGTCCTCACTGAGGAAGATGAACCAAAGGGCTTCAAGAGTATGTGAAGCTCTAATCTCCTTGGTTTAAAAACAGGCTCTTTAAAATCAGAATCCACTCTGTGTCACCCTTCTGTCTCTCTCTGACTCCATCCTGACTCTGCTCCTCTTTACCTCTGTAGCAGTCAAGCTACTTCTATCTGAATGGTGTCATCCCAGCCAACCCTACACGGCCATTTTACTTTAAATGTCTTTGCTGGATGTCTCCTATATGCCAGTTAGCAAACAGCAAGATGAAGAAGAAAGGATCTCTCCCTTGGCAATAATGTGAACAATTAACTCCAAAGAATATTTATTTCCTACAGTGTGGATGGTCAATAGGTTTTATGCAAAGGAGGGTTCTGGCCAAATAGATTTAGGAAATATTGAGTTTATCCAATGCAAACAGGTTCCTTTGTTTCCAAACTTCTCAAAACCCTTAATGTGCTAATGCACACCAGGACTCCAAAGAACAAATAGAAAAATCTGGCATTTTCCAAACTTACTTGATTCCCTAGTGTTCTACTGAGTTTTCCTTGGAAGTGCCCTGATGGCTATCTATAGGTGAGAAGATCTCTCTGGGAACACACGAAGGAGGGAAGAGTTACCCACACTCCTCTTGGACAGCCACATTTCTGTAGCTATTAAGTATTTACTTGCTAATTTATTTACTCACTCAAACATTTATGATGGACCTACTCTTTGCCAGCCTCTAGGCCAAATATTATGATGACAAATCTCTGACAGATGAAAAATATTGGGGGTTTTTGTGAAGGAAATAGTCTTTTTTTTTCCTAGATAGTCCCATCATTCTCATTTGAGAATATCAGATGCTCACCAGATCCCACTTATCTGTTTGTGTGTGTTTTTATGCTCATGCCACCTGGATGTAAGCACTCCAAATTGTATTAAAAAATCAACACATTGTACCCCACATATGAATAAATGTATTCACGATCTATGTGTATATGACTTAATAAAAGGAAAAAAAATAGCACAACCTATTATGAGCAGGTTGCCAGCCAACTCTCTTCCATCATTTTCCTGATGACCATTCTGACTTGAGGAATAGAGCAAATAACTATCCATCCTGGACAGTTTAGGTATAATACTCTTAGGCCAGAGGGAAGTGACACATGATGAATTTCTGATGTTCTTTCCAACACCCAGGATTTCAAGAATATAAAAGGAACATGGCGATTGTTAAGAAAAAGTTAACTGTCATCACCCAGCACAAAAAATCAGGGGAAAGTTATTTCACTACCCAGGAAAATGTAATTATTTCTCTCTCAATCCTCGGTGACTGAAATCAAAGAATTTGTTGAACTATCAGAAACTTTGCTATCTTCTGTGCTTTCTACTCTCCCTCTTTTCGTCACTTTCTTCCTCACAACCTCCTACTGGAGAAAGTAGGTAAAGCTCAGTAGATCAAGTTCACATGTACAAAATTGCTCCTTATAAGAAGTCTAGGTGAAAGAGTTGACAGTAAAGGAGCCTTAAACACAAGGTTACAATCAAGATGGATTTGGGCTACAAAGGGAAAAGTATCAGAATGACTACAGATCTCAGCCAAAATATTTTAAGCCAGAAGAAGATAGTCATTGACCTTCAATCTCCTAAAAGAAAACAATTTCCAGCCCAAGATCCTGTATCTAGCTAAACTGAGTTTCATTGGTGATAGAGATATCAAATACTTTAATGACATAGACATGTTGAAGAAATTTGCCATAACTAAACCAGCTCTCCAGGATATTCTTAGACCCATCCTCCACAATGACCAGTTCAATGCTCTCCTTCCAAAGTAAACTCACCCAGAAATTTCTGAACAAAACCCAACTTGCACAGTGGTGAAAGGATTAAAAATGTCCACTGGACATCTGAAAATCATGACACCCAAAGCACAACCAGGTGTATCAATTCTCTCAATTAATAAGAATGGTTTAAATTGTCCTCTAAAGAGGAACAGGATGGCTGACTGGATACATGAACTCAGACTGGATATTTGCTGTATACAAGAATCTCACCTTACCTTAAAGGATAAAAATAGACTCAGGGTGAAGGGATGGACTTATATAATACAGGCAAATAGAACCCGGAAAAAAGCAGGGGGTGCAATGTTAGTAGCAGATACAATTGGCTTTTGTACCAACAAAGATAAAGAAAGATAAGGAAGGTTACTACATAGTTGTCAAGGGAAATACCCAATATGAAGAGATTTCAATAATGAACATTTATGCACCCTACCAGAATGCTCCTCAATTCATAAAGCAGACCCTAACAGATATGAATAACTTGATATTTTCCTGCACTATAATAGTTGGAGATTTTAACACCCCTTTGACAGTTTCCTCCAAGAAGAAACTAAACAAAGAAATATTAAACTTAAACTGACCCTAGAACAAATGGACTTTACAGACCTCTACAGAACACTTCACTCTAATAAAACTGAATATACATTCTTCTAATCAGTCTGTGGGTCATCCTCCAAAATAGATCATATCCTAGGACACAAGTCTAACCTCAGCAAATTTAAAAGTGTAGAAATTATTCCTTATATCCTCTCAGACTACCATGGAGTAAAAGTTGAACTCATAGCAAAAGGAATCTTCATACTCAAACAAAGTCATGGAAACAGAATAATCTTAGGCTGAGTGATAGCTAGGTCAAAGACAAGATGAAGAAGAAAATTACTAAATGTTGGGAACAAAATGATAATGAAGATGCAAATTATCAAAACCTGTGGGATACTGCAAAAGCAGTCCTAAGAGTGAAATTTATAGCATTGGAAGCTTTCATAAAAAAAACAGAAAGAGAGGAAGCCAATAACTTAATGGATCATCTCAAGCAACTGAAAAAACGAAGAACATTCCAATCCCAAACCCAGCAGTAGAAAACAAATAACCAAAATTAGGGCAGAACTAAATGAAATTGAAAACAAAAGAATCATTCAGAAGATCAACGAAACAAAAAGTTGGTTTTTTGAAAACATGAACAAAAATTGATAAACCTTTGGCCAACCTAACCAGAAACAAAAAAGTAAAATCTCTAATATTGTCTATCAGAAATGAGAAAGGAGAAATAAAAACAGACACTTCATAAATTCAAAAAATCCTCAATGATTACTTTAAAAATCTCTATTTCCAGAAATATGAAAATCTGAAGGAAATGAACCAATAGCTAGAAGCACTCCACCCTCCTAGACTCAACCAGAAAGAATTAGAAATCTTTAATAGACCTATCTCAATCACTGAACAGCATCAACATTATGAAATCTCCCCCCCCCCAAAAAAAAAAAGTCCAGGACCAGACGGCTTCATATCCAAATTCTATCAAACCTTTCAAGAGGAACTAGTACCTATATCATACAATATTTTCCAAAGCATAGAAAAAGAAAGAATACTTCCCAACACATTCTATGAAGCAAATATAACCCTGATTCACAAACCAGGAAAGGATCCAACAAAGAAAGAAAATTATAGACCAATATCATTAATGAATATTGATGCAAAAATGTTCAATAAGATCTTAGCAGACAGAATTCAACAACACATCAAAAAATTATACACCATGATCAAGTTGGTTTTATTTTAGGGTTACAGGGTTGGTTCAACATACGCAAATCTATAAATATAATACATCACATCAAGAAAATAAAAAACAAAGACCATATGATTCTGTCAATTGACGCAGAACAAGCCTTTGATATTATCCAGCATCCTTTCATGATCAGAACACTTAACAAAATAGGCATAGAAGGGACATTTCTTAAACTAACAGAGGCCATCTACAGCAAACCTACCACCAAT
The DNA here is from genome assembly GCA_963574575.1 of Galagoides demidoff. Taxonomy (NCBI): domain Eukaryota; kingdom Metazoa; phylum Chordata; class Mammalia; order Primates; family Galagidae; genus Galagoides; species Galagoides demidoff. Next base: position 31,884 of record CAUYQV010035742.1, on the reverse strand, counting down.
ATCATAGTGAATGGTGTAAAATTGAAAACATTTCCACTCAGATCAGGAATGAGGCAAGGATTCCCACCGTCTCCACTGCTATTCAACATAGTAATGGAAGTCTTAGCCATCACACTCAGGCAAGAGAAGGTGATCAACAGTATCCAAATAGGGTCAGAGGAGAGCAAACTCTCACTCTTTGCTCATGAAATGATCCTATCCTGGAAAATCCCAGGACTCAACTTCAAAACTCTTAGATGTGATCAAGGAATACAGCAGCATCTCCGGGTACAAAATCAATACTTATAGGTCAGTAACTTTTACATATGCCTACAATAGTCAAGCTGAAAAAACAGTCAAGGACTCTATTCCTTTTACAGTAGTGCCAAAGAAGATGAAATATCTGGGAATTTACCTAACAAAGGTAAATTTGAAAGATCTCTATCAAGAGAACTATGAAACTCTGAGAAAAGAAATAGCTGAAATGGTTAACAAATGGAAAAACATACCATGCTCATGGCTGGGAAGAATCAACATTGTTAAAATGTCCATACTACTACCCAAAGCAATCTACAGATTTAATGCACTTCCTATAAAAATACCATTGTCATACTTTAAAGAACTTGAAAAAATAGTTCTTTGTTTTATATGGAATCAGAAAAAACCACAAATAGCAAACACATTACTCAGAAATAAGAACAAATCAGGAGGTATCAAATTATCAGACTTCAGGCTATACTATAAATCGGTAGTGATCAAAACAGCATGGTACTGGCACAAAAAACAGAGCGGTAGATTTATGGAACAGAATCGAGAACCAAGAGATGAACCCAGCTACTTATTGTCATTTGATCTTTGACAAGCCTATCAAAAATATTCAGTGGGGGAAAGACTCCCTATTTAACAGATGGTGCTGGGTGAACTGGCTGGTGACCTGTAGAAGACCGAAACTGGACTCCCACCTTTCACCATTAACAAAAATTGATTCTTACTGGATAAAAGATTTAAACTTAAGACATGAAACTAGAAAAATAATGGAAGAGAGTGCAGGGGAAACACTTGAAGAAATTGGCCTGGGAGAATATTTTATGAGGAGGACCCCCAGGTAAGTAAAGCAACACAAAAAATTCATTACTGGGAATTTCTGACCAAACTAAAAAGCTTTTGCACAGCCAAGAGTAACAGACAACCTTCAGAATGGGAGAAGATTTTTGCAGGTTATGCTTTCGACAAAGGTTTGGTAACGAGAATCTACAGAGTACTCAAACTAATCAATAAGAAAAGAACAAATAATCCCATTTCTATGTGGGCAAGAGACTTGAACAGAAAATTCTCTGATGAAGACAGATGCATGGCCTACAAACACATGAAAAAATGCTCATCATCCTTAAATCATCAGAGAAATGCAAATCAAAACCTCTTTGAGATATCATCCAACTCCAGTAAGATTAGCCCACATCACAAAATCCCCAAACTACAGGTGTTGGTGTGGATGTAGAGAGAAGGGAATGCTTCTACGCTTAAGGAACTAAAAGTAGACCTACGGTTCAATCCTGCAATTCCTTTACTAGGTGTATCCCCAGGTGATCAAAAATTATTTTACAACAAAGATATTTGCACCAGAATGTTTATTGCAGCCCAATTCATAATAACCAAGACATGGAAACAGCCCAAGTACCCATTGACCCATCAATAAATTAACAAATTGTGGTATATGTACACCATGGAATACTATGCAGGCATAAAAAAGATGGAGACTTCGCATCTTTTGTGTTTACCTGGACGGAGTTGGAACATATTCTTAGCAAAGTATCTCAAGAGTGGGAAAAAAAGTATCCAATGTACTCAGTACTACTATGAAATCAATTTATAATCACCTACACACTCATATGAATGGCAAAACATAACTATAGTCCAGAAAATAGAAGGGAAGATGAGAGAGAGGGGAGGGGAGGGGAGATATGGAAAAAGGGAGGATATTTGGGGGGACCTCACCAAATGTGTAATGATGCAATGGTACATTTCAAAACTATTAAGAAATGTGCATAATTGTGATGAATGTGTTACTTAGTTCAATGTAGATTTAATAAAAAAATAAAAATAAAAAAACCAAGATGGATTTGGGATAATCTGTGCACTGTGATGATCATGCTGTCATGCTCTATCACTGAAAATAATAACACAGGAAGACTTATAACTCTCTTCTCTAGACAAAAACTCTTCAAGAATTTTCCTTGAAGTGTTAACTGTACATTCTGATATCATGAGATCATAAAAGACAAAAGAAATTAAAAAGTTATGTTTTTCATAATAATCTAATTTTATATATCTATATAATATTACTCCTTTTGAAATTTGATGTTCTCAAAATTCAGGGTAGTTACCAGCTTAAGAAAGAAAGTTTCATTTATGGATAAAAAAACAACAGTATTGCTCCAAGAGGATGGTGACAAGTGACCTCTTTCTTTGTCATGAAGTCTCTGCTCAGCAGGTATCAGGTGTTGGAAACATTCATCAAGACTAGATACAGGCCTGATGCAAAGGCAGAGTATCAAATTTGAGAAAGGACAGATGGACGACACCTTTCTCAGCTTTCCTGGTTCACCTTCATGCTCCTGGATCTCCCAGGAGAGTTGGTATTGTGAGGGCCTCCATGGCCTCTGTGGCATCATGATGGGCATGGATTCTGCCCCTGCAATATCTCCACTCCTAGGCCTTTTACCCTCCCCTCCCCTGTCTTCCATCACCAAGTCCATCCAGAGCTCATCCTCCTACCTGTGGTCCTTGGTATTTTTCCCTCCCGCGGATTATCTTGCTTCTACCTCCTTCCTCTCTAATCTACCCTGTTTAATTGTCAGTCTACTCTTCCTTAGCAAATCTTCAAAATCTTTCTCCATGGCTCAGAAAACCATCAGTGTCTGACCATTCTCGAAAGTTCATCTTTCTGAGCCTAACATCATAAATGCCTCAAAATCTGGCTCTAACCCACCTTTCAAGTTTCCAGTTGTCTTAGTTGTTTGTGACATGGTGTCTGATATTTAATAAACATTTGTTAGATGGATGGATGAACTATGCTCTAACTTTAAGTATTTCCCAATTTATCTGCTTTACCTATTATCTAAAAAGGCCTTGTTCTTTCCTACTTATGTGGGGTTTTGTATTTCTTTCTTTTCTTATTTGGCATCCCTTTCCATCTACTCTCGGCCTATTCAAATCTCTCCTGTAGTCAAAGGCTTAGTTGCAGACTTACGCCCCACTTTCTCCATCCATTCCAATCCAAAGTGACTCATCCCTGCTCTGAACCTCAACCCATCATTCAATAAAAGCTTAGTGAGGATCTATTGGTTGTCAGGCACAATTCTAGGTCCCAAGAATACGAATGTCCTCTCCCTATACCTCTTCTTTTTCAGTATATATGTCTACAGACTTAGGATCACAAGAATTCCTAACACACTTTTGTGGACCAATAATTCAACAGAGAATAACCTACATTAATCATCCTCCAGTGGTTTTGTCAAAGTCCAGAGTCCAGTGGTATGACTGTAGCTCCTGCTCTGCCTCTATCATGGACTTGGACAGGTCAGGAAACTCTAGTCGGCTATCTTGAAATCAATCTTATTTCAAAAGACCCTAAATCAAGTCATGGCAGAGGTAGTGTCTCTTGGTGTCATTCTTTGGTTCCAAAGAACTTCCTGCTCTGGCACTGTTCCCCCAAATCATAGCAATGCCATCGGTGTCCAGCTTCTGAGTTAAATTAGATGTTTATCTTGTTGTGCCTCAGTCTTTCTACCTATTAGATGAGGTAAGACGATGAATCTGAAGAGAATGAGTCCTCAATAGCTATTTTTATTAGCCCAAATGTATCTTTACTTCCAAGTAAGTATAAATCAAATGTATACCTAATTAGAATGAAAAAAAAATTTTTTAAGCAAACAAGATGTAACACATAAGTAGTACCACCATGTTTCTTTTCTAAGTGGATTTTAAGAAAATGTAGCAAATGAGTGCCTCTTCCTGTTTTGACAATAAGGATCCTACCAGTATCATTATTTTGATGAAAAACAGACTCTGACTTAGCATCAGTGAATTGGGGCAAAGCTAGTAGAAATTGCTAACACAAAGGTTGGACATAGTCTATGCCTCCGATTTCCATTAGTCTTCCATAAAATGATGCTGTAAAAAGTCATCTGCAAGTATGTTTACCTGACAGTGCAGGCTCAGGTCTATGGACCATTGTTTAACTCAGGGCCTCTTGGGATCTGTCACCAATTTTTAATTTTATGGGAACCAGAGATGTGTATTCCTCTGAGAAAACTGACCTTTGTTGAAATGTCCTCCACTAGAAAAGAAATTTCATGAAGAAAATAAGTAATTCATAAAGGAGGTAATCTGTTTATGGCACACAATCCCCCCTTTTTTTTTAGACAGAGTCTCATTGTGTCACCCTCGGTAGAGTGCTGTGGCATCACAGCTCACAGCAACCTTCAACTCTTGAGCTTAAGAGAGTCTTTCCCTCAATCTCCCAAGTAGCTGGGACTACAGGCACCCTCCACAATGCATGGCTATTTTTTTGTTGTAGTTGTCATTGTTGTTTGGCAGGCCCAGCCTGGGTTCGAACCTGCCATCTCTGGTGTATGTGGCTGGTGCCCTAGCTGCTGAGCCAATGGCACACAATCCTTAATATTCTATCAATTATTTTTTTATGTTCTATTCTAGTGCTTTGATTATTATACGGAAATCTAACTCCAAAGAAAAACATTCTATTTTCTATTTCAGAGTTTACCTCAAATGGTGCTTAGCATACATATGCCAGTATCTCAAAAAAAGTGGGTGATTAATATAATTGCCAGATGTACTGGAAAAAGCCCTTGAACAAGGATCAGGATACCTGGGTTCCCAGACCAGATTTACCATAAACATTGTATGAACCCAGATGAGTTATTTAAAATTCTCTTGCTTATCAGTTTCTGTGTTAGCTCTCACATTTTGCCACAGTAATTGTGTGATAAAGATATAAGGTATAGATGAAAATTACCTTTTGGAGATATACCATACCAAGAATAGTTCTCTACGCATTATTACAGTTCATTTTCAGTATATATTTTTACACTTAATCCTTTTCACTACAAGGGAGAAAGTCTACATTTGACAATAGTTAAATGGTAACAATATCCCCATTTTACAGATAAAAAATAACTTAGCCAGATTAAACAGAAGATGAAGAAGAATTTGAAACCAAGTTCAGTGAGGATTCAAATGTAGGCTCTCACTATCAAGCTACAGGCAAACAAGTCTATTCAAATGCATAGAAATAGAAACAGCTACCCTAATGTCAGTGTGTTATAAATTTTGGTTGATAAAACTGTATGATCAATAGTTACCACATATATCTGTACATTAATAGTGTATAATAAAAAGAGTGCCCAATAAAAACACTTTTTTAAGAAAAAATAAATTTGAATGATTTCTTTAGCTCAAGAAAAACATACCATATTTCCTTTGCTGACTCTCCTAATGTAAAATCTGTTCCTATCTTTTCCATTAATTTGTTATTACTGTTCATACTCATCTGGGGAGACTAGGCTGCTTACAAGGGAAACAGAACAGTACAGACAAATAAGGACTTCCTCTCTTCTGAGCTTCCGGCCTGAGTTGCTCTGCAAGGACAGAGCCTCAAACAAAGGCAATAAAAGCATCTGCTATTTACACATTTCCAAAGCAGAACCGTGGAATCCACACCCCCTCACTGTAATGAGATCTCCATGGTGACGATGACTTCAGGGAGCTGGGCCAGTTTTTCAGCAGGGCCCAGACAAAGATATTTTCTTTGCAAGAGCGCCCTCTACAGCCCAAGAGGGGATATTGCTGCAACCCCAGCCACATCTGAAGTGACTGTGTCTTTATCAGGTATCTCTCGTTGTTAGTGACACTAAAATATTTTACCATCATTCATTTAATATATTTTAAGGGAGATTATAAACCATGACACAAATAACAGCCAAGAAATTCATTCCATGAATATCCATGAAATCCCCACGTTTATGGGCATTCACCAATATGCCCAACATCCATTCAGTTTTAATTTTCTTTTGCATTAAGCACTTATTTTATAATTTCTCATTTTTCTTGGTACCATTTAGAGATGTTAGGCTCACAGGTTTATTGTTCACTTTTTTTTTTTTTTTTTTTTGCAGTTTTTGGCTGGGGCTGGGTTTGAAGCTGCCACCTCCAGCATATCGGGGCGGCGCCCTACTCCTTTGAGCCACAGGTGCTGCCCCTATTGTTCACATTTTATTGAGATATTCTTTACTTAAAAGGAATGCTTATCCCTTTTTTATTAAAAGAAAATCTAGTCACCTATGTATGTGCGGTCGCAAGTTAACAATCTTCCTCTTTCTGCCCAATTCGTAATATGACCATTATAATGAGCTTTCAGTTAAAACCTGACACATATGGGCCTCCTCATCCTGTCAAAACTGAGCTGAGAGGAGGTTCCTTGTCCAATGTCATTCCATACTTGGCTTCTTTTCTCCATTCTTAGCACTGAGCATTTTTATGCCACATGGTATTATAAGTCAACCATTATGAATTTTTCTGTTCTATAATCATGTAATTCCATATGTTTCTGGTTCTAAAATATGTCTGCAATTAGCTTTATAGCCAAACACTAGAAAAATGTTATGGTATTATCATAAAAATACATTCCCATCATTTCTTTACATTTTAATTTTCACTTCTTTGACAATAGACATATATGTGACAATTTATTTTATATAGTTTTTCCAGCCAGAATTTTCTATTTAAAAAATCGTTTTTAATAACTCTTGTTTATAGCCAAAGGACAATAGATGTCAAAGTTTAAAAAAAGTTATTTTAATAATGAATAAAAAATAAAGATAGGAAAATAAAGATCCTCAAACTACTCTTTACAAGTTTTATTTATTTTATCTATTGAGACAGAGTTTCAAGCTATTGCCCTGGGTAGAGTTCCATGGCATCATAAGCCCAACCTCTAACTCTTGGGCTTAAGTGATCCTCTTGCCTCAGTTTTTCTATTTTAGTAGAGATAGGGGTCTCACTTTTTTCTCAGGCTGGTCTCAAACCTATGAGCTTCAACTATCCACCCACCTAAGCCTCCCAGAGTGCTAGGATTACAGGTGTGATACACCACACCCTGCTCTTTACAAGTTTTAAGACATGTAGCTCCAAGATACTATTGTTTTGTAAAAGTAGATCATATTGTTGATATTCAGAATAGGCTAGGAGATAACACTGGATTAACAGACTAATGATTAAAGAATCAGAAAAAAAGAAGAAAACTTTCTTCTTTGAAATGCTAACAAATTATTTGCTGGATAAATCAAGAAAACATCCACTGTGGAACAGAAAGTGCATTCATTCCTTGGGTGTGTTCTCAGCTGCCTCAGTTTACATGGACATCAGCCATGTTGTTGAACATACTCTCTGACAGAAGAACAGGTACTGTATGTGCAACAGATCATCATAATTCATGGATCTAAGTAGACTGCAATCTATTCTAAATGATTGATATTTCATTATTTATCCTGTTTTTTAATACTAGCATTTCTCTCTCTCTTTTTTTTTTTTAAATTGTGTCTTATTCCATTTAGGGTGCTATAACAAAATATCACAGACTGAGTGGGCTATGAACAGCTCACAGTTCTGGAGGCTGGAAGTCCAAGATAAAGACACTAGCATGTTCAGCGTCTAGCGAGGACCTGCTTTCTTACTACAGTCTCCTTTAGTAGAAGGGACAAGGGACCTCCCTAGGGCTTCCTATGATTGATCCCATTTATGAGGGCTAGGGCCCCTTGACCCAATCACCTTCCAAAGGCCCCACCTCCCAAAACCATCACCTCAAGGTTAGAATTTCAGTCCAGGAATCTTCTGTGGGGAGAATGTTCAGACCATAGCAATGTATAAAATGACCCATTAGTAACAAAAACTGAACAGGTGCCTTGACTCTACCAGCTAATATGCATATGACCTTGGACAAATATTTAAAGTCTCTAAGTTTCAGTTTCTTCATATGTAAAATGGTGCTATCAATTCTTGCCTTGTAGGATTTCTAGGAGGATTCGATGAAACAATATAAAGTGCTTGGTACCATGCCAGGCTCACACTCACAGACAGAACAAGGGATGAGGTGCTACTTGATACCCCAAGTATAGTATTGGGAAGGCACAACTGGTAGTGTTAGGTCTGGTGGAGGGTAAACAGGTGACAAGGAAGTGGCTATGGGTATATAGAGAGAGTTGAATTGTAGCTGGGAACCAAACTGAAGTTAGAAACTGTTCCCTGGTGGGAACACAGATTGTAAGGAATTCCTAGTGACCTTTAACTGCCCTTCAGCTCATTACCATCTATTTAGCACAGCATAGGTGGAGTTTCATGAAGGATTGTGGGGAAGATACATGGGTCGAAAGAGAAACTGCTATACTGTTATATAACCAACCTGTTATGTACCCTGTTCTATAATCTGTCATATAACTAGGGTGACCAGATTTTAACATTTGTAAAGCGGGACAACATGGCGGGGCGGGGGCGGGGGCGGGGCGGGGCAGGGCCTGACAACAGTGCAAAGTTTGATAAGCAGTTCTCGATAATCACTTCTCAACAATTATTTGTTATTATTACAGTTTAACATTATAAAATTAACAAAAATAATATAAAACTCATATTCTGGCAAAATAGCCACATGGCAGCCGAAAACTGTATATTCCCTTCCTGTTCTCCCGTCCATTCATGCATTCTTTCCAAAATCGGAACTTTTTTAAAACACCGAGGAATATGGGACAAATTATTGAAAAGCGGGACATCTGGTCACCCTATATATATATATATATATAACCCCAACCTGTCAATCACTCCAAAAGGCAGGAGACTACAACCAATCATGCCAGGAGAAAGGTGGGACAAACTATTGAGCTTACAAAAGGTAGCATGTGCTCAAAGAGTGGGTCTTTCTCCACTCATGGAGACTTGACTCGTTCCTCTCTCTTTGAAACGTATTTTCACTTTGTGTAGTTTCCTTCTTTGCTTCCATTCTTTCTCTTATGTGACAAACTGTGTAAGATGACTTTGTATTTATGATCAGTCTGTTATCAGCTCAACTTGGTACTAGTAGTCACTTTTTTAAAGACAGAGTCTCATTGTGTCACCCTTGGTAGAGAGCCCTGGCATCACAGTTCACAGCAACCTCAAACTCTTAGGCAGGCATCCTCAAACTACTGCCCGCCTAGGACATTTATCCAACCCGCCAGGTGTTTTTGCCGCTGCTGCCTGTCCTGCTTAGCAGCCAACTCGTCCCAGGGCCCGCAGTCCGGCCCTCCAACAGTCTGAGGGATAGTGAACTGGCCCCCTGTTTAAAAAGTTTGAGGATGCCTGCTCGTAGGCTTCAGTGATTCTCTTGCCCCAGCCTCCCAATAGCTGGGACTATAGGTGTCCACTACAACTCCCGGCTATTTTTTTGTTGTAGTTGTCATTGTTCTTTTAGCAGCTGGTCTGGGCTGGGTTGGAACCTGCCAGCCCTGGTGTATGTGGCTGGCGGCCTAACCACTGAGCTATGGGCATGGAGCCCCAGTAGTCATTCTTGACACTTGCAACCAGGGAACTTCCAGACAGACCCAATAGTAGGTCTCTGGGTTGGGCATCATTTAGAGGAATTTAGGGGTATCATCTAAGAATAGAATACCAAACACTCTTTGACTGTCTAGGAAAGAGATGCGGAGAATAGAGTTTACTTCAGAAGTTTCCAGTCCTGGTCTTTTGCCATGTTACTACTACACCAGTCCTATTACTGTGCTTGGCTTCTCCTAGTAAGCCATCCTTTACTGTTGTCTATATTTTTAGAATAGCTTACTCGGCTTGTCCCTCTTTCACTTAAAACTAAAGCATAGTATGAGAAAATGAAAACTGTTACACAGTAGTCTCTTTGGAAAGGGTACAAATAATCTCAGATCTGAACTCAGAAACAAACCTAAATCAATTACCTTAAGATGAGTACTCAAGACTAAGGGTAGCAAGCCAAAGAAATGGCTTATCTCAACAATCAAATTGAGCTCTTTATTTTCAGGGTTAGAAAGAGAATGAGACTTATATGGTATTGCTGAGACGCTCTCTCTAGAGATCCATGCAAGTAGATAGCTGAGATTGTGGCATGGTTTTTAATTAGGTAGAAACACCTTATGTGATAATTGGAAAAATAAGCAATAAAACTATTAAGAGAAATATGAATCCACTGAATACAGAGCCTTTTGGGTAGAAGAAAAAGGAAATCATGAAGGGGCAAAATGCAGTCCTGAGAACTAATAGTTGGTTGTCTATGTAACATATAGGGAGTGACACTGGGCATAATGCTCCTCTCAAATACCTCTGAAAAATGCTTAGAGCTCTCATGACCAATGACAAAAGGTGCTGTGGCTGTTGATAGCAGGAGTCACAAACATAGACCAACCATGCATAGGCAGGAAATACAGACAAGTAAAAGCCAGACCAAATAACAAACAAACAAACAACAACAAAAAAAGATCAGTGGTGACTATGGCAAACCGGATAATAAATTCCCATCTGAAGTGAGCACCTGGACCAGGCACAGTGTCCCTGTATTAATGTTTTTTCACCTTTTTTTGGGCAGTTTTTGGCCGGGGCTGGGTTTGAGCCCACCACCTCTGGCATATGGGGCCAGCACCTTACTCCTTTGAGCCACAGCCCCTATTTTTACATTTTTAACAATAAGAATTGTTAAATTTACCATCAGAAGAAAGAAAAATCTGCAGCACTGTATAAGCCCATACGAAATGCTCCTCTGGGCTGGATTCAGTTCTTGCAACTTATGATCCACAAATACATAAAGTTTCAAAAATAACTACACCTTCAAAAATTTTTTCCAAAAGTTTATTCTTTCATAAGTTTACTCTATGTTCTTATGTTAGTGTGGTCACCATTTGTAAAAGCCAAGGTGAAGGACAAGGAAGTGATACTCGGAGATGCTCTTATTAAATGTTCATAAGCTTAGGAAACACCATCGATGAGACAGGGGTAAGGAAAAATAAACCTAGAGCAAAGGGAAGGAGTCACTAATCAGCCAGCATAAAGTGCTCCTCGGGGCGCTGATATGCAAGCAGTGCTACAAAAGCCAGGCTTCCAATGCAAGGGGACCAATCTGTGTGAAGCAACATCCTCAGTTTATCTTAGGCAGGCATTAAAATGTACTTAAATTAGTTGTTCTCTTATAATTGTTGTAACTCTTTTCTTTTTTTTTTTTTTTTTTTTTTTGAGACGGAGCCTCAAGCTATCCCCCTGGGTAGAGTGCCATGGCATCACACCTCAGAGCAACCTTCAACTCCTGGGCTCAAGCGAGTCTCCTGCCTCCACCTCCCAAGTAGCTGGGACCACAGGCGCCCGCCACAACGCCCGGCCATTTTTTGGTTGCAGCCATCATTGTTGTTTGGCAGGCCCGGGCTGGGGACTCGAACCCGCCACCCTAGGTGTACGTGGCTGGCGCCTTAGCCAACTGAGCCACAGGCGCTGAGCCAATTGTTGTAACTCTTACACAACATCCACATAACCTGAGTTTTCCTGCTAATGTTCTAGAAGGAACCCATGACCAGTGCCACGGCTCTGATGTGCCAGGCTCTAAGAAAGAGATTTGACACATGGAATTATATTGATTTCTCACAAGAAACCTTTGGTAAAATTAGATTTTTTCAGTTTTGCAAGAAAATAATAATCCAAAGTATTTGCATATATTTGAGAGATAAAAACCTAAAGATAAATTACTTTGCCTGTGTGGTCTTGTGCACTGGCTGTTACCTCAGATTACATAAAATAATACTCCCAAAGCCATGGAAGTATGCTTCTGCCAGGAATATGTGTAGAGACTGCTTGACATTAAAGTATGGAATTGGTTGCTTTTAATATTTCTATTTCTATTTTCAATCTACTGCTCTGCATATATAGTTTGACATTAAAAGAGATTTTTTATATTATTCAAATTAGTTGTCTCAAGTAAACGATGCTTTTCAAACAAGACTCCCACAAAGCTGATATTTCCAAAATGATTTTTAGTGCCACCATCACCCTTACCACGGACATAATCACTACCACTGTCATCACCCGCATCGTCATCACTACCACACTACTAGAACCATCACCATTGTCACTACTATAACCACGACCACCACCATCACCACCATCATCTCACCACTACCACTACCACTACCATTACCACCACCACCTCACCACAACCACCATCACTACCACCACCTCTACTATAACCATCACCACCCTCACTACCACCACCTCTATCACCATCACCATTACCACCATCACAGCCACCATTACCCCAACATCTTCATCAACATCATCACTACCACCACCATCACAATGGGAGCCTTCATAAAACTGGAGAGATTTTCTTTAAATGAGCTAAGAGTAGAGGTTTTTGTTTCTTGTGCATTCTGCATAGTATATTAGTCAGTGTTGTGCTTACTGGGTATTTAATCACTTCTAATTGGTAATAATCATCCCAGTAACATTTAGTACAAATGCAACCTAAAATTATACTCCAAAATAATTTTAAGAATAAAATTGCTTTGTTCACCCATACTCAAATGCAGTGAATAAAGACATTTACATGACTTTGAAAATATTATTAGAGAGCATAGTTGTTCTTCCAAAAATATATTTGAGAGCAAATCAGCTTTTAAAATTATAAATGGAAACATTTCCTGGAATTGTTTGAATAACAGTACTGTTTTCATATAATTGTATTAAGAGATACCTAAACACAGCTGACAAAAGGTTGAGAGATGGCAATAATAAAAAAAATACATTTCAAAATGAAGACTTGTTTTTAAGACATTATGTTTTTATAAAAAAAAATGCTGATACAGATACACAACTATGAATACAGACTAGGAGATATTCTCTACTCAATAGCCTCTTTAAAAATTGTATATAGTAACTAAAACACCCTAGGCCAACATTTCTTCTTTATCTTCATTATACAAATATACATTAGAGCATCTATAATTCTTTTTTATCTAAACATAGAGTTGAGTGAATAACATGGGACCAGTTTCCATCTCCCCACAATGCATGAGCTACACTTAGTTTAAAGCACCATTACTGCAAATGCCCACGGAGGCCTGGCGGGTCGCATGCACAGGGAAGCAGCATAGTAACACACGGTGCAAACAGGGAAATCAATGGCCATTAACACAGGCTGACAGGAGCAAACTGATAGGGACCGCAGTGAACCGGAACACCCCTCGCCCATCTAAATGGGGTAGTTGAACTCTCGTCATACAGGAAAGTAGGCCAGATTGATTAATCCCCTAAGAGAAAACAAAGTCTGATTTTTTTTACTTAAAAGCCCCTGACCTTTAAAAAGTTGGTGATAAATTTGTGTTTTCTAAAAAATATGCACTCCAAATAAACTACACCTATGTCCTGCATTCAACCCGTAGGCAGGCAGTTTCCAATCTCTGGGGGAGACTTCCACTCAGTGGCCAACAACCCTGGTTCACATGTGCAGGGCCAGTACCTCTGGCTGTGCCAAAAATCTCAAGAGAGATCCCTAGGCCTCCTGACAGACTCCAATGCCTTTAATTGCTGAATGAAGGGTAAAACACACTCAGGACCCACCAATTCTAGAAATTAGAGTGTGTGAAAAAGTCAACACAGTGAGTCTCACATACGTGCATGTGTGTGCGCACATGTTCACGGGAGCACCCACGCGTGCTTACACTGGCGTCCCAGGGAAGGGGTGGGTTTGCTGACTGAGACCGTTTCCTCCTTTTCCCATGCCTGATATCACAACTCTCCTTTTCCCCTTCCTGGGAGAGAAACAGTGTGGAGAATCAATAGCAAGAAATTTTGGAGCAAATGTTAGCAGCTCAGTAGAGGTGGAAGACAACAACCCCCCTCCCAGAAATCCCAGAAGCTGCTATCAGATGGCGTTTCCCTCTCCCGTCCTCTGGCTGCAAGGGCTCGTCATGGTTTCAAAAGCTACCAACTTCACCTTAAAAGTAAAAAGTAAAAGGTCTCTCTTTAACAATAAAAATCATTAATTCCATCAACGAGTGACTTAGGCCATCTGCTCAACGTTTGGAAACCCCCATTTCTTCAGGGAGAGAATGAGGACAATATTACATCCATCTCCCAGGATGGCAGACAGAATTCAGTAAGATAACACACAGGCAGGTGTCGGGCACGAGGCTGGTATTCAGGAAAGGGCAAATCGTATGTATCATGTATTATGCAATATTATATTGGTGAAACATAATCTTCCACGATTCCTCTCAGAAGAGTCAACCATCACGGAAGAGAACACAAAATAAATCAGCAGTTTCCAGTTTCCCCTTTGCTTGTACAGAATCATAATTTTACACTGAAAATTATTCTAACAGCTGTTGGACTTCAGACAACTGTGAGGTATTAGAACTACAATCATCACTGACCAAAATACCTGAAAACACCATTTTCTTTCCCTCTGTATATTGCCCATTGTTCTTTCATATGCAAAGAATACAATGCAATAACTAAGTTAATATAAACCATTTCTCTGCAGCCCTGCAAATCATATTCTTTTAAACTACCTGACCAGTAGGAGACTGAAATTCTCTCCATTCTCTTCTAGCCTCCGTCCACTGAAACATTTGTCCATGCCAATCATAACTTCCTTGATGCTAAAGGAAATGAAATCTAAGCATGAATGGCCACAACGAATACCACTTTAAACCTTTAAAGCCATTTAAAAAAGGCAAAACCACTCTCATAAATCTCCAACCTGAGGTTCTCCCTTAGTTTGTCACTTATATAAACTTTAATGGGTTATTAACAAGTTGTAATTCTGACTTTTTTTTTTTAATTTTTATTTGTTAGTTTAAATAAGGGACATTTTTTTCACAGATCTGGAGGGTGGAATTTCAAGGTGGTACTGTTAGTTTCTGGAAAGGTTTCTCTTCCTGGCTTGTAATAAGTCTAATGCTTAGATTAACTCTCATCAGATATAAATAAGGTTAAAGTCACCATGCACAATAGCTATGGTTATAAATGCATTTAAATAAATACATCAAAATAATGTAATTGCTAAAATAACAAAGCCAGAGACTGCTTTTTACATTATTTATAGTGTTATACTGCCCTTTAGTGTCCAAACACATGAACTGTTAACAAAATTTTTTCCACTCAAGAAAAATCTTTATAATGGTCAGAGTGAATGAAATAGTTATCCCATTTTTGGGGGGGTGGGGGGGAACATCTCAGTGAAAGTGTTGCTAAGGGTTGAATTCATATGCTGAAGTCTTAATTCCCAGTACCTCAGAATAGGATCTTATTTGAAAACCCTCACCGCAGATGTAATTGAAGATGAAGTCATGCTGGAGCTGTGTGAGTCCCTAATCCAATATAAATACTGGCCTTATAGGAGGAGAATTTTCTTTTCTTTTCATTCTTTCTTTCTTTTCTTTTCTTTTTTTTGAGACAGTTTGTCACTCTGTCATCCACACTAGAGTGTCATGGCATCATCACAGCTCACTGCAGCCTCCAACTCCTGGGCTTAAGTGATCCTCCTGCTTTGGCCTCCTAAGTAGCTGGGACTACAGGAGTGCACTATCTCACCTACCTAATTTTTCTACTCTTTGTAGGGACGGGGTCTCCCTCTTGCTCAGGCTTGTCTCAAACTTCTGGCCTTAAGTGATCCTCCTGCTTCAGCCTCTCAAAGTGCTTAGATTACAGGTGTGAGCCACCACATTCAGCCAAAAAGAGGAAATTTGGACACTGACACACACACAAAAAGCACGCCATGTGAACAAAAAGTGAGAGATCAGAGCGATGCTTCTATAAGCCAAAGAATGCCAAGTATTGCCAGCCAACACTAGAAGTGATGGGAGAGGCACGGAGCAGACTCCTTCACAGCCCTGAGAAGGAACTGCCCTGCTAACACCTTGATCTTGGACTTCTAACCTCCAGAATTAGGAGACAATAAATTTTTGTGTTAAAGCCACCAACATCATGGTGTGTGCTTTGCTACAGAAATTTTAGCAAATGAGCATAGGAGTGTAGTTTTCAAGCACAGAAAAATATAGAAAAACAAAAATTTCCTTACAAAACACACTTACCTCACTTGGACTAAAAGGATAAGAAGGATGGAAGGAAAGAAGGATTAAAACTTAACAGATTATTATTAAACTCAAACCTGGAGATTTTTTTAGTAACATCACTTAATGGCTACATTTTTTCATTGACCTTAAGTCATAGATGGTTTTAGAGATACACTGTAAAGCACAGGACATTCTATTAAAATATTACTTAAATTTAAAAAGTGGGGAGAAGAGTTCCCCCCAGTAGGCACCACTGTGGTGGTATATGGCACATACCTCCTGGGCAAAGGACTCAACTACAACTTGTACCCTCCTACTAATTTGAAATTTTTTAAAAAATTAAACGCAATTATTATATATGTTCTGCTAAGCAGATAAAAAGCAAACATATGGCTTTATTCATTTTACATGTGTGACAGTTATCTCATATGCCACAATGATCAATTCTTGATTGTATGAGAGCTGTTCACACAGACCCGAGATTACCTGGGCGCTCTTTGTTTTTTCTGCCTTGTTCCTTGTTAGTTGTTTTACATTCTACATACAGAATAGTAAATTAAGCCTTTACAGGACACCTCCTTGACTTCTAAGACGGAACAAGGAGTTATGACAATGCCCCAAGAACAAGTGCATCACGAACAGGACCTTGTTCTGCAGTGATAGTAGAACTGGATTCTCCTAACCTTGATTCTGCACTGCCAGTGCCTTCCTAAGCTCGCTCTCAGGGACAGTTTTGTCTTCTCTAAAATGAGATCATGCCAAATGAGGAGCTCCTCTTCTAGCTCTTTTGTTTCACGACTTAAAAAAGGACACATGCCAAGGGCAACTGAGCAGACAAAAGTTTACAGTGAGCCTCCTGTGACCAACGCACCCTGAGCAGCTCCCACACTTAGTGCTGTGGGGAACGGCCGAGGTATTTTAATCCTGCAATTCATTAGAAACACTTATTGAATGTTTAGGTAGGGTAGGAGACCTAACAGGAAGCTTTGCTCAGCCATGTTTTGTGGATGTGAAGACTGGGATTGTCCAGAATTGATTTATGCAGAGAAGTTAAAGGTAATTACTAAATTTCTGGCTTTGTTCTAGTCAATGATAACTTAAATTTTCAACATCCTAGGTATTTCCAAACCATGAAATGGTTAAATTATTATTACGATATTATAATAACTTGGGAAAAACAATTCTTTTAGATAGAAAATTACTTCTAGAACCAGGACATAATAATTACATTATTACTGCTCTATTATAAAGTTAAACGTGGGGAAGACCATCTTTTTTAGATTAAAAAATACGTTAAGAAATGCACTCAAATCCTATTATATTAAATTATAGGGAGATAATTGAGAATAATGAACAATTATTTTGGCTCATCTTCACCTCAGAACTTCTGGAAACAAGTTAAATTTAGAAGATAAGGGGGTGTCTAAAATTGCAGAATTGAAGACATTCAGAAGGAATATGCTGTGAAGTGCCAAGTTTTGAGAATTTATAATATTAGGGTTGTGTGGGTGAAGAAAAGGAAATAATTTTAACTAACAGTGAAACCATAAGAATTCCAGGAGCAAACATTGTGCAGAAGAGGAAACCAGCGTGCAAACTTTGTGAATGTATGGTTTAAGAATTCAGGCAATGCTAGAGACTTTTTTAATTTTTAATTTTTTTTTTTCAGACAGAGTTTCACTTTGTCGCCCTCGGTAGAGTGCCCTGGCATCACAGCTCACAGCAACCTCCAGCTTTTGGGCTTAGGTGATTCTCTTGCCTCAGCCTCTCAAGTAGCTGGGACTACAGGCGCCCGCCCCAACACCCGGCTATTTTTTTGTTGCAGTTTGGCCAGGGCCAGGTTTAAACCTGCCATCCTTGGTACATGGGGCCGGTGCCCTATCCACTGAGCCACAGGTGCAACCCAATGCTAGAGTTTTAAAACCCCCCTCTTCCCTCTCCTACTTAGCAGGCTCATTTTTCTACCTAAAAGTCTGCCTTGGCAAAGCCATTAAATCAGCTAACCAAATTACACCAACTCATGTGGCTGGAAATATTTATTTTCCTCTCATAAACTCAAATTCTTGTGAACAACTCACTAGAACGTGTTTTTCATTTTGCTCATATCCAAGTTTTCCTACATACAAGAAATGAGCACCCAAAGGAAACATTCTTGGAAGCTACAACTTCCAAGGATTTCGTAAACTGAGTTCCATGTGTCAAATCTGTTTTTGCTGGCCCTTGAGCTAAGAACGGTTTTTACATTTTAAAATGATTGGAAAAAAAAAATGAAGAGAAGAGTCATATTTTATGTCAGGTGAAAATGGTCAGAAATTTAAATGTCAGCGCCTACGCTCAATTGTTTACAGGTCTCCAACAACTTTTAAGATACAGACACAGAGTTGAGCAGATGTGACACAGATCAGATGGTTACAGAGCCTGAAATATTTTCTCTCTGACCCTTCTCAGAAAAAGTCTAATCACTGACTTGAGTCATAATTCAAGGTGCTTTGATGTGAAATCAGCAAGTTCCTTCATATCATATCCTAGAAGACAACGTTCTGAGACGGCCGGTGTGGCCCTTCATCTCTCCTCCTCCTAACAACCAGCTGAGCTGTGTCATTCACGATGCTGACAATTTTTATAATGACATAAAAATGTATTCTTATTTATTTTTATTTTGGAATATTAAGGGGATACAAATGTTTTTATTACAGGGATACCTTGCATAATGCATTTAGTCAGGGCTTTTCAGTGTACATATTGATATTTCATCAGTAAAAGAACATTCTGGTACATGCAAAAAAGTCACTATTCTGCTCCAAGCAATGAGCCAGGCCGGGTGTGTGCTGACCATGGCTCTGCAGTCATGTGACCAGACAATCCAAAGGGCCAGTTCCACTGATTCTATGACTCAATTGTAACTGAGTTAACATGAGCATTTGGAGTTTCCGTACTGTGTGCACATGGCCCTGATTACATCTGACACTGCCATGCTCTTTTTTAGCCAAATATTACTTCCCCACATGGTTCCAAGTGATGTTTCCAAGTTTATAAACATTTACCTTTTTGGGGATCTCAGAAATTCCTATTCAGGGAAACCTCAAAACGTTCTCCTAGGAAGGGCAGTTCATTAGAAAGCAGATAAAGAACACTTGAGAAATCACACTGCTTCCTCCACTTTTCTAGGAGGGCTGCCCGAAGCCACTGAGAGTCAACCCGCACTTGAGTCCTCTGTTCCCAAGTCCCCTTCCACTCACCAGTGCTGGGTAGAGCACTTACTTTCTTTTCTCTCTCCCTCTCTTATTTTAAACTGTTTTCTTTTGTACTGTGCCCAACCTTAGAAATACTATTCAGAGCCATATAGAAACAGATGCGACAAAATGATTTAAAAATCAAGAACAGTAAGAAACTTCTCAACCCAAAGGGAGGAGGGCGCTAAGGAGAGTTCCTAGAGGTTAGAAACAGTATTACAAGAGTGGAGGAACAGCTGAGAAATAGAGAGCTCAGAGTGAGGGGGACGATTTAAAGCAACAAAGAAAAGAGACAAAGAAAGAACTTTGTGAACAGACAATTCATTTAAAAACTGAAATGAGTTGCTACCCAGTAGAGTGGCCATTATTAGTAAACAAACAAACAAAACCCAAAAAATACCAAGTGTGGGTGAGGATGTGGGGAAACTGGAACACCTGGAAAATGCCAGTAGGGATGCCCAACAGTGTGGCTGCTGTGGGAGACAGCACAGTGACCTCTCAAAACACCAGACTTGGAATTACCGTATGATCAGCAATTCCAGCTCTGAGTACATCTGCAAAAGAAATGAAAGCCAGGGCTTGAACAGACATTTGTACACCCCTGTTCGTAGCACAGTAGCACAACAGCCAAAATGTGGAAACAATCCCGGTGTCCTTAAATGCTGCATGAATAAACAAAACGTAGTATAACCACACAACGGACTACTATTCAGCCTTAAAAAGAAGGAAATTCGGATGCGTGCTACAATGTGGCAGAACCTTGAGGATGTTAAGCTGAGTGAAATAGTCAATCACTAAGGGTCAAATAGTGCGTGATTTCATGTATGTGAGTTGACCTAGAGTGATCATACTCCTAAAGACAGAAGTGGAATGGTGATTTCCATTCTACTCAGGCTGGATGAGATGGAAACAGGGTGTTAGTGTTTAACGGGTAAAAAATTTCAGCTGGAGAGGATGAAAAAGTTTTGGAGATGGATGCTGGTGATGGTTGTACAACATAGCAAATGAGCTTAATGCTACAGAACTCAGTGGGGGAGAAACAACAGCAGCAACCAGGGAAGGGCTTGGGGCCCTGGGCCCTCTGCGGAGAATGCCTCCAACTCCTGCCTCCCCCAGCAGAATTTCCCTTTGCTTTTCTTGAATCTCAGATAAAGCTGCTCCTGTTTGCAATGATTACCATCTACAGCATTCAGCAGAAAGTTAAATTAGCATTAACACCTTGAACATTGAAAATAAAGCAATAGGACCTGGTGTGGTGGCTCATGCCTATAATTCTAGCACTCTAGAAGGCCAAAGCAGGTGGATTTCTTGAGCTCAGGAGTTGGAGACCAGCCTGAGCCAGAGCAAGACCCCATCTCTAAAAATAACCACCATGGCACTCAATTGAAGATGACAAAGTGAGACTCTGTCGAAAGAAGAAAGGAAAGAGGAAAGGAAAAAGAAAACAAAAGCATTATATTATGGGCCACATGATGGTTGACCTATCTATTGGAATTTCTCTGAAATTCGATTATAAGAGAGCAGATGAAATTCTTTTCCCATAAAGAGACAAGTTCAGGTATCACTCCACTAAGTTTCTGATTTATAAATAGTTCTTTCAGTAAGAAGAAAAGGAAATGAAAGAGCAAAACAGGATGAAAACACCCAGCTTATGCTGATCAAGCATAGTGGACATCTCTACAAACACACAGCTGCCTTTGGGGGCACAGTGCAGGAAAAAAGTAAGGACCCTCCCAACCCCCGGCATTCTCCCACCTACATCCTAACCAACCCGTCAACCAACAGGAAAATAGAACACTGCCCCACAACTCAAAACAAAGCAAAACCTCTCATGTAAATTTCCCTGATTTTTGGTGTAAAATGCTACAAGTTTGAAGAAGATGAAAATCAGGGAAATTACTACCCTATGTAACAGCAGCGCAGGGACTCAGGGAATCTTCACTTCTCCTGTGACTATACTAAGCATGGTTTTAGAATTCTCAGTAGGGACACACAGTGTTTGTGTCTGAAGTCCTAATGTTATTGATAAGTCATAGGTTGAATGCTGGCCCCCCCAAAACATGTCCAGGTCCTAATCCCTGCTACCTGTGAATGAGGCCTTATTTAGAAAAAGTTAAGGAACTTGAGATAAGTTCATCCAGACTGGCCCTAAACCTGGTGACAAGGGGCCTTCCAAGAGACAGAAGATAGACGACAGAGGAGAAAATGCCGTGAAGATGTAGACAGAGATTGGACTCAGGTGGTTGTAAGTCAAGGAAAGCCTGGAGCCACCAGAAACTGAGGAGATGAGAAGCATTCGCCTCTGGCATTTTTGGAAGAAATGCGCCCACAGTGATGCTTTGATTATGGACTTATGGCCTCCAGAACTGTGAAAGAATACATTCCTGTTGTTTAAGCCAAGTTTATGGTAATTTGTTAAGGCAGCCCTAGGAAACTGACCCAATGTGCTCACAAGAGATGGCACAACTCCTGCAGGGGGCACCCAGTGTCTCCAGGGAGCACTCACTGGCCCTCCACCCAACACACACACAGACACAGCCACTCAGTTGTCAAATAAGCCCAATCAGTGGTGACTTGGCAGTTTGCCAGGGGCTGACCATTTGTGCCTCCTGGCAAATTCTTATATTCAATCTTAATCTTTAATATAATAGTATTAAGAGGTGAAACCTTGGAAAGTGATTAGGTCATAAGGGTGAGGCCCTTGTGAATAGGATTAGTGTTCTTACATAGGAGTTCCCAGAGAGAGGCCTTGCCCCTTCCACCCTGTGAGGACACAGCAAGAACGTCCAATCTATAGACCAAAAAAACAATTCTTCTCTAAGATACCTTGAACTTGGACTTGCCAGTCTCCAGAACTACTGAAATAAACTTCTATTCTTTATAAATTACTCAGTCCTAGGTATTCTTTTATAGCAGCACAAAACTAGACAGTTAATTTCACAGATATTTTGGAAGGAAACTGGAGAAGCTCAGAAGCAGAGAGTGGAGGCTTGTTTTAAAGCCCTAAATGCTAATCACAAGCCTCTGTCAACACACAGGGCAGTGGAAGAACAGAGATGAGATTGGGCAGCCTGTGAACACCCAAGACCATCACTGTAAAGAAAGGGCCCTCAGAGCTATAGAGAAACAAGTTACTCACTTGCCAGGATAAAACACTGGAACAAAAGCAAATACCCCGGGAATAGATATACTCAGTTCAGTTAAAAAGAAAAGCAAGTTCAACCAGAGCATCATGTAGTTCAAATACCCAAATGAAGCTATTTGACTTCCACTCTTCAACGATCCGGTGTGCTCTGTTGGACAGTCCTCAGAGACACCATTCTCCTGAATAATTTTTGGCAATGATGTAGGCAGAGAATTATCAGTTGGCTCCCATGTTACAGGAACCCTGAGGAGAAAATAATTAAATGGGGTTCCCTGGACCCCAGATGAGAGCTCTTCCATTCGGAAAAACACACGCACACTTGCTGCCATTTTAGGCTGGATGACATGACACGGAAGCCTAGGCTCGGAGCTTGATGAAGCTCCCATGAGAGATGGTGAGAAGACAAGAAACTGTGAACTTTGATTAAGAGTCCACAGTAAAGGCTCTCTAGTGCTCCCTAATGGCTGTGAAGCTGTTAAGACAACACTGTGGTGAAATCTCATTCTTGTGCCCCCCTTTGTTTTGTGACAAGGACAGAGATCAAGTTACAAACTACTCCTGTCTCCTACCAGCTAGTAAGAGTCCAACCTTGGATTTCCCTTCTATGTCTAGACTACCTCCTTCCAACTCACAAACTACACTCCCAGGAGCTTCTCCTTTTCCAAATGCTGACTTAAAATTCCCTCCTGTGGACTGGTGACCTCCGACTAGGTGCCCGCCATCTCCACAGGGCTCAACTCTTTGCACATCCTTTGCCCTTGGTGGCTCAGTACCAGTACCTCCCACCCCATCCATCCCCCACCTGGACCACATGCTTGGCCACTTCCTTCTCTCTGGATGCTTTCTGTGGCTCTCAGACATCTTCCAGCAAATTCTTCCCTCATGTGGATTCTCAGTCACCCAAATCCATCAGCCTTTTGAGATGTGGTCCTGACCACCCTCCAGATGGAGTCAGGTCACGAAGGTCCTTGAGCCCAGTAGCATCATTCTGCCTTGACATGGTGTGGACTGTGGACTATAGGCTGCCAAACTCACAGAAGTGGCAAGGAGCAGGGGTATCCTAGTGAGGGGCAGGGACACTGGGCTACAGCACTGAGAGACAGAGGGAAAGAAGCAATGGGAAAGACTGCAGCACAGATGGATTCAAAAGAAAGTGTGCATGTTGTTCTGAATGGAAGAGCTCTCATCTGGGGTCCAGGGAACCCCATTTAGCTCAGTGGTGAGGGCACCAACCATATACACTAAGGCTGGCGGGTTCGAACTCAGCCCAGGCCAGCTAAACAACAATGACAATCGCAAACAAAAAAAAAATAGCCAGGTGTTGTGGCAGACACCTGTGGTCCCAGCTACTTGGGAGCCTAAGGCAGAAGAATCACTTGAGCCCAAGAGTTGGAGGTGGCTGTGAGCTGTGATGCCACAGCACTCTACCCAGGGCAAAAACTTTAGATTCTGTCACCAAAAAAAAAAAAAAAAAAAATTATGGCGGAGAGCAGAAACAAGAGAACTTTGTGCTGAATTCTGCATGTGGGATGAGGAGAAGCCAGGTTGATGTCATGGACCAAAAGGGCTCAAGTGCTCCCACAGCCCGAGGACTTCCAACCCTCTGACACATCACTGCCTCTCTCTTTCTTCTTCTCTGTCCAGTGAACATGACATCATGAAGTGGACAGTCTTCAAACTGTACAAACACATTCTATGCCCACCTCTGCTGACTGGTCTTCCTCCTTCTTTTGAAAATATTAACCCTGAGTCAGCTCCTAGAACATTCTGGGGCCTGCAGCTGAAGAGCTTCCAAGAAGACAGAGAAAGAGAGATGGGAAAGGCATGAGGGCAGACAGGTGAGGGCGGGGCCAAGGGAGGAGAGGCAGAGGAGGGGGAGGTGGTCAGCTGGATAGAGTACGCACTGCGCACTCCAGGCCACCCAGCAAGGGTGCAGTGAACGACCACAGCATCCCTTCAGTGGCTGGCACCTGCAGAGGCCAGCTGGGGAGTAAGTGGGGGAAAGAAACATGACCCATACAGAGGACTCCACAACTCCTGCTTGTAAGCTTTTGCTTGGGAAGACCTCCCCACATGCTCAAGGCCCATTTGATCCTTCAGGATTCAGCCCGGGGACCCCTTCAAGGAGCCTTACCCAGAGCCTTGGTCTGCTCCCTGATGGGGCTGATGTGTCTAAGTCCTCCAATAGGGCGCACGGGCTTTTTATATCAGGACACATTCCTCTCTGCATTGCAATGGTCGGTCCTCTTTCCGATCTTGGGACTATGAATAGACATCACTAGATTCCCCACACCTAGCCCAGTGCCTGGCAAAGGAAGGTGTTCAATGAGCAGACGGAGGGAGGAGGAACGGGAGAAAACAATGCAGACTCTCCCTTCAAAGGCCTAGATGAGAGAAGGAGAAAGAGAGGGCCCAGTGGCTGGGACAGGCAGGGCCTAGGATGCACATCTGTGGACACAGGTTAAAGGGAAGGAGAAGACGCCGAGAGACTCAAGGTGTGAGGAAGAGCAGACCACAGTGGCTCGGGCCCTGGGGAGAGAGGCCAGGAGCACAGTGGTGAGAGTTCCCTGGATCAGAGACAGAAAGCCCCTTTCTGAGACTGCAAGGAGAGGGTGATGTAGGAAAGGAAGGAATGTCTGAAAGTTGAATGAGTTTGGACCCTCATTTCTCTGCATAAAATATAGGAGGAAAGTTCCATTTACTAAGTAGCAATTAGAAATGGAAAAACAGAAATAGAAAACAATAACAGAAAAATGGGAAAAAAAACACCAACATTTATTGATCGTTTTTGATCAAGCCAAATTGTGACCCTTAAGTTGGTATGCTGAAATCCTAACCTTATACTTGATAATTTGACTGTTTTGGGAGATAAGACCTTCACAGAGGAAATTTAAATTAAAATGAGGTCACTGAGGTGGGTCCTAATCCAATCTTGCCACTGGCCTTGTATGAAGAGGGTATTTGGCCACAGATAGGGACAGAGGGAGGCCATGTGCATCGCAGCTGCCCCATCCGAGCAAGGGGAGGAATGTGCTTTCGGAAATCTTGAGTTGGAGCATCCCAGAGATCTGCTGAGATTTATTTTCTTTCTTCTTCTTTTTTTCTTTTTTAGACAAGAGTGTCTGTCCTGTCACCCAGGCTAGAGTACTGTGGCATCAGCCTAGCTCACAGCAACCTCAAATTCCTAGGCTCAAGTGATTTTTCCCACCTCAGCCTCCTGAGTAGCTAGGACTACAGGTGCCCACCATGATATCCAGATAATATTTCTAATTTTTAGTAGAGACAGGTTCTCATTCTTGCTCAGGCTGGTCTCAAACTCCTGAGCTCAATGGATCCGCCCTCCTCAGTCTCCCAGAGTGCTGAGAGTGCTGGATCACAGGTGTGCCTGGCTGAGGTTTCTTTTGATTCTTCCATGGCTGTCTCCTAACTCACTAGAGGTCACCTCAAGAATTTTCTACCAGGACTCCATCCCTACACCTTCTCATGTTAACTCAGGAAGGTAGTGAGCCCTGCCTGCTCAGTAAGTCAGTGGCTATTTACTTGAAGTGATTCAGAGACTTCCAGAATATACTGTCAGCTTCAAACCCAAAGCAAACTCTCCTGTAACGTGTGAGGGGACCATCCTCTCAGGTCTCAGTTTCCCCAACTGGAGTGGTGCCTGTGGCTTAGCCCTGGGCCACTAAGCAATGACACAGGGGAGCCAGGCCTCCAGGGAGCTCTCAGGCCTGCATGAGTGGTTTAGCCAATTAAGCTCATTATTTCCCTCAAGGTCCCAGACACAGGAAAGGCTTTTTTCCCCCCAAGCAGTGTAGGGCTGGGTTTGTAGGTGAGGTGGGAAGAGGCAGGAGGTCTGTCTTGGCCAGTTCTGGCCAGTCTGAGGATGACAGGAGGTGCCCCAGCCAGCTCAGGAAGGACAGGAGCAAGGGTGGTGGTCAGGGAGCAGCCACAGCTTAGAGGGGAGCTCTGGGTCACAGCTTCTACCCCAGCACCTGAGGGGGCTGGCACAGCCCTCACCTGCTCCCCCTCGGCCTCAGGGACATTCTATTTGCTATTGATGTCAGGCTTAAAACTGTAAATATGAGGCAAAATTTTGTGAGTGGTCACAACCAGGGTTCTCCTAGCACTTAAACTTCTCTGGAGTTTTAAGCAAGGCATCGCTGGACACTGCCCAGGAAATGCTTTGAGTCAATGGAAATGAGCAGACCACGACACACTGTCCTAAAAGAATCAGTGATGCCTTGGAAGGGGCCTAGAGAGTTTAAACCTTAGTAAAGTCTGGATTTTGTTATTTAAGGAATTGCAACGGAAATATTCTAAGAACTTCATTTGTGAAACTTGCACCCTCTCCAGATGTTAAGAAACGACAAAAATAAAATGCTGTGTTTTGTTGTATATGTATGTGTGTGTTTATATATAAATTCAAATTTTATCAGCTGCTCCACATATATATGTTACTTCATGCATATCAGGAAGCGGCATGTGGAACTAAGCTTCATCAAAGCGAGTGATTACGCTCCCCCCAGAGAGTCTGAGCAGGCTGGGCGAGGCCCCCCACCCAGCAATCCCCTGCCTCCAGCTCTGCACTCTTTCCATGGGATGGGCAGGAGGGAAGGGTGTGTCGGCCACTCATAGCTCACCCCAAATAAGTTCCCTGAGGGCAAGCAAAGGATTGGCGAAGCTTCGGACTTCTTCCTGATAAACTGCACTTTGGTGGTGACTCCCGAAAGCACTTCTGACTTGAGCGCATTGTTTGCCACTGCACCAAGGTTAATGTTATCTGTGGATTAAAGCACAGAAGTGCACGCATGCAATCCTGGTCGCCAGGTGTGTGCCAAGGGGTTAATGTCTCTTTTATACCCCGGACACGAGTGAGGAAACACCTATAAGGTCAAACCATGGCCAGAGATGGGTGTGGACAGTGACAAGGAGAAGGCTGAAGAGAACAAATAGTTGAGTTAGAAAATCCCAGCTCACCAGCGCTGGTCTTCTCTTCAGTGATGCTCAAGGACTAAATCCAGGGCCAGGTGTTGTCCCAGAGGTGCAGGAAATGATGAAAAGTTGTTAGTCTCTTTCCCCATGAAGAAAGTCAAGAGTAAAGACAGAGTTCAGAAATACTTCTGGGCTAGAGTTGGAGACTAGCCTCCTCTACACAGCAGCACAATTACACTGTCACAAGAGTCCTGTGAGTATTCAAAGGCCAGCCGTCTTTACAGACTGGGATAGATAATATGGAGAAGAATGCCATGTCCTTAATTAAATCTTAAACACTTATTACTAATGATTCATCATAAAATTATAAATTGGTCTCCATTTTGAATGTGTCACAGTGTTGACCTGGTACAAATAATACATGAAGAGAACGCTTGCCTATTAAGAACTAATTTTCTGCTTTGTGCAAGGAAAAAAGAAAAGCAGCATTCTGTTTTTTCATTCAATGCATCTACATGATCTACTTTTATAATATAATTTCCATTATTACTCTTTATAAAAGATTACAATTAAGGAGGGGGAAACTCAGAAATTCTACACAACAGAAGAATTTGCTATATTAATGAAGTAGAATTCAACACCCCTCAAACAACCAACATGTAATATCACATTTCTCCACGTGGGGTCACTACAACTCCAGGAAACTCAAACCTATGTTTAGCCTAAAGAGATTACCTTCGACCTCCACACTTTTTTTTCTTTAAATGTCCATTTTGTGCAAAAATATTACAAAATGACAATGGTGTGAGTTAGTAGAATAACTATGTTCTAGAAGGGTTGTAAACAGCTTAACTCCAAAACATCATACATGCCTATGACTTACAGTGCTGAAGGCTTTGCCTGTGTTGTTTTATCTAATCCCTAAAACCCTCTCTTCCTTGAATGGTGGTTATATATCTTCACTTTTAAAATGAGGCATCTGAACCCTGTGGAGTTTAGTGGCTTGCCAAGCTGTCCCTGTGTCCAAACTTGGGTTGTGCTCTCTGCTAAGCAATGAGGTTACCAAGAGGGGGCAGTTGAGTCCCTGGACTGAAGGACAGTCACCCAGCTGGCAGAGGCTCTTTACGCGTGAAAATAACAGCAACCCAAGGGATGTAACCTAAGTGCCAAGAGGCTGTCCAACATAGTTAAAAGCCAAATAATACAGCCTGTGATCTGGGAGGCTTGGGGAAGGACAGATCAATGAGGCTTCTTGGAAGATGGGGACATCAGCTGACCCCTGCAGAGGGCTTAGGACTCAGGCAGCCAGAAAGAGAACCTGTGAACAGGGTGAGAGGCAGACAGCTTCCAAAAAACCACCGTCATTGCTTGGCAAATAAATGCATGGCAGCCAACCCATAAACAATACTATTCCCAGAACCATCCTTTCTGTTAGATCCCTGAGGGCCCACCCATTTCTCACTTCTTTCCTCGCCCAGTGTCAAAGTACTGACTCACAGCATTTGTGGCTAAAAGGGAATGGACTTCATTTTATTTTTTCTTTCAAAAAGATGCTGAGTTGGCTTTTCGGTCAAGTGGCGATGATTCACTGTGAACAAATCCTGGTGGCGAGAGGCCAGTCGTGGTCATTTACCTCATTCAAGTCTTAACAGCTGGAAAGCAGTGTGTTTTTGCAATGTGTTGCTCTGCAGTGCAAGCTGAAAATGGCCTTTGTCTCTGCAGAGGCTCCCACATGCGGGCTGCCCAGTCCCCCTTCTGCTGCTTAAAAAGGCTTCTCTGAGCCTCTCTGGCATCAAGTCAGCCAGAACCACACTGGTTCTTTTGTCATTTTGAGCAGAACATGTTACAACCTAAAGTTTGCTATTGGGAATATAATACCATCTCATATATTTGGGACCAACAGGAGAAACTTCTTTTTTAATATATCGTGGTAAAATACACATAAAATCTACCATCTTAACCACTTTTAAGCGGATAGCTCAGGAGTGTTAAGTACATTCACAGTGTGCTGCTCTCACTACTGTCCATCTCCAAAACATTGTTCATCTTGTAAAAATGAAATTCTGTCCCCATTAAACACTAACTCCCCATTCCCTGTATCCCCGTCAACCCCTGGCCAATCCCCATTCTGCTTTTCACTGTGATTTTGAATACTCTGGGTACGTTATCACATATAAGTGGAATCAGAAAGTATTTGTCTTTTTTTGCCAGGCACGGTGGCTCATGTCTGTAATCCTAGCACTCTGGGAGGCTGAGGCAGGCAGACTGCTTGAGCTCACAAGTTTGAGACCAGCCTGAGCAAGAGCAAGACCCCATCTCTAAAAATAGCCAGGTATTGTGGCAAGCACCTATAGTCCCAAACTGCCTGAGCCCAAGAGTTTGAGGTTGTGTGAACTGTGACACCACGGCCCTCTACTGAGGACCACAAAGTGAGACCCTGTCTCAAAAAAAAAAAAGAAAGAAAGAAAGAAAGAAAAGTATTTGTCTTTCTGTGACTGGTTTATTTCACTCAGCATAATGTCCTCAAGGTTCCTCCATGTTGTAGCATATGTCAGAGTTTCCTTGCATTTTTTTGATAGACTTTATTCTTTTAGAGCAGTTTTAGCATTATAGCAAAAATGGAGAGGAAGGCACAGAGATTTCCCATAGACCCCCCCCGTCCCCACACACGAATAGCCTCCCGTGCCATCAGTATCTCCTGCCAGAGAGGTACACTTGTAACTGATGAGCCTACACTACACACCATTATCGTCCATAGTGGACCCTGGGTTCACTCTTGGGTTTGCACATTCTATGGACAAGTCCATGACATGCACTCCCCATTACGATATCATACAGAGTAGCTTCCCTGCCCTTAAGAATCCTCCGTGCTCCTTCCTTTTTAAAGCTGAATAATATACCATTGTATATATGTACCATATCTTATTCATCCATCCCTTTGTTGAGGGAATGTGGGTTGCTTCCATTTTTTGGCTATTGTGAATAACGCTGCTATGAATGTGGGTGTACAGATATCTCTTTGAGGCTCTGGTTTTACATCTTTTGGATATATACCCAGAAGTGAAATTGTTGAATCATGGTGATTCTATTTTTAATTTTTGGAGGAACTGTCATATTGTTTTCCATAGAGACCGAGCCATTTCATATTCCCACCAGTAGTGCACAAGGGTTCCAACTTTGCTCCCTCCTCACCAACACTTGTTATTTTCTGATTATTTTACACTAGTCATCCTAGTGGGTGTGAGGGGCACCACTTTGTTCATGTATTTTTAAAACTCTTCCCAATGTTGAAATTCTATGAATTTTTTTTAAAAAACATAATTATAAGATACTGCAGTAGTATTTTATGGCTACTGGAATGCAGTTTTCACTTAAGATTCCACCACACCTCCAGGAAGGAGGTTCCAAAAGGAGGGGAGTTAGGTAGGATCACAGCCTTCTGGAGTCAGCACTTTTTGAA
The DNA here is from genome assembly GCA_963574575.1 of Galagoides demidoff. NCBI lineage: Eukaryota > Metazoa > Chordata > Mammalia > Primates > Galagidae > Galagoides > Galagoides demidoff. Next base: position 1,008 of record CAUYQV010035742.1, on the reverse strand, counting down.
AGGGAAAGAAGGAACCTGAACCACCTATGTCAGGGGCACCAATTTAAGTGAATTTCAAATGACTAAAGTCAGAATTCATAAAGTTCCACTAATTTCTAAAGCCAAAGTGTGCCCACAGTGAGAACACAAGGTAAACATTAAAAATGCAAAACAAAAATTACAATAAATAACACAAGTAAATGCTTTACTTTCAGATTTGGGATATGATTTCTCAAAAATCTAAAACCTAATTGCTAAGTCACATCCGTTGCAAGAGACAGAAACAATTCAGAAGTGTTTAAAGTCCATTCATCAGAGTGAATGGCTTTTTCACATGATTTGTCTCTCAAGCTCCCTGCAGGGACCAGAACTCTTTTAACACACTGACTGTCACGTAAATCGTATTTAACTCACACTAGTTTTGAGCCTGGGGTCTCATGAAGCATATGAAACTCATACATCTTTTTACCTTGGGTACCTTGGGAGCAACATGGACCCCAAGGGAAAAAATTTTTTTTCTAGTGTGGCAGTCAGCGAGTTCAAAAAGTCAAAAGGTACTTGGAAAGATCCCTTCCCCTCCCCCAAAGCCTTGTTCCTAAGACTGGTGGAGAGAATGAATCTCTGGGAAGCGTGTCCTGCTGGGCCTGGCCACTGCCTCTTAGTCCTCCCAATACCAAGAGCATGAGTGGACAGCCCAGCAGAGACGCCTGAGCCTGCCTCCGTCAGAAAGCTAAGGATCTGCATAGGGAGGGACCAGTGAATACCAGAGACTGGGATGAAATCAGGGTTGGACTTGACCTCTTTGACTTTGGGCAAACTGTTCCACCTCTTTGAATCTCCATCCTCAACTGCAGAACAGAGCTGATACTAGCAGGTACACAGTAGGCTGTCAATAAATGCATAATTTGGCTTGGCGCCTGTGGCTCAATCGGCTAAGGCGCCAGCCACGTACACCTAAGGTGGTGGGTTCGACTCCCCAGCCCGGGCCCGCCAAACAACAATGATGGCTGCGACCAAAAAATGGCCGGG
>CAUYQV010035741.1:0-30469 GCA_963574575.1 Galagoides demidoff | reverse complement strand
ACAAAAACACAGAGGTAGATGCATGGAACAGAATAGAGAACCAAGAGATGTACCCAGCTACTTACCATTATCTGATCTTTGAAAAGCCAATTAAAAACATTGAGTGGGGAAAAGATTCCCTATTTAACAAATGGTGCTGAGGGAACCGGCTGGCAACCTGTAGAAGATTGAAACTGGACCCACACCTTTCACCATTAACTAAGATAGACTCTCACTGGATTAAAGATTTAAATTTAAGACATGAAACCATAAAAGTATTAGAAGAAAGTGTAGGTAAAACACTTGAAGAAATCAGCCGCCTGGGCAAAAATTTTATAAGGAGGACCCCTTGGGCAATCGAAGCAACATCAAAAATACACTACTGGGACCTGATCAAACTAAAAAGCTTCTGCACAGCCAAGAACACAGTAAGTAAAGCAAGCAGACAGCCTTCAGAATGGGAGAAGACATTTGCAGGTTATGTCTCTGACAAAGGTTTAATAACCAGAATCCACAGAAAACTCAAGCGTATTAGGAAGTTAAGAAAAAGTGATCCCATCTCAGGGTGGTCAAAGGACTTGAAGAGAAATTTCTCTGAAGAAGATAGGCACATGGCCTATAGACATATAAAAAAAAATGCTCATTATCATTGATCATCTGAGAAATACAAATCAAAACTACTTTGAGATATCATCTAACTCCAGTAAGATTAGCCCACATCACAAAATCCCAAAACCAGAAATGCTGGTGTGCATGGGGAGAAAGGGGAACAATTCTACACTGCTGGTGGGAATGCAAACTAATATGTCCCTTTTGGAAAGATGTTTGGAGAACAGTTAGAGAACTAAAAATAGACCTGCCATTTGATCCTGCAATTCCTTTATTAGGTATATATCCAGAAGACCAAAAATCACATTACAACAAAGATATTTGTACCAGAATGTTTATTGCAACCCAATTCATAATTGCCAAATAATGGAAGAAGCCCAAGTGCCCATCAATCCACAAATGGATCAATAAATTGTGGTATATGTATACCATGGAATATTATGCAGCCTTAAAGAACGATGGAGACTTTACCTCCTTCATGTTTACATGGATGGAGCTGGAACATATCCTTCTTAGCAAAGTATCTCAGGAATAAAAGAAAAAATATCCAATGTATTCAGCCCTACTATGAAACTAGTTTATAGCTTTCATATGAAAGCTATAGCCCAATTATAGCCCAAGAATATGGGGACAGGGAAGAGAGAGGGGAGAGGAGGGCAGGATGGGTGGTAGGAGGGTGTGATTGGTGGGACCACACCTATGGTCCATCTTACAAGGGTACATGTGAATCTTCCTAAATGCAGAATATAAATGTCTACTTAACACCATAACTAAGAAAATGCCATGAAGGCTATGTTAATCAGTTTGGTGAAAATATTTCAAATTGTATATAAAACCAGTACACCATACCCCATGACTGCATTAATGTATGAGGTATGATTTAGTTTTTAAAAAAAAAAAAAAAAAAGATAAGTAAACTCCTGCCATCTAGATAGTCTCATAGTATGAATAATAGAAGTGAACTCCTGCCATCTATTTAGTCTGAATAATAGACTCCTTTGGTATCTGATGATGTTCCAGAAGCCTCTATGTTAATATTTCTTCTGCTAAACCCAATCCCTAGAGAATAGATGCTCCATTTCTGCAGATTTCCTCACAGACTTTCCCAGATGGAATCTCCAAATCTTGGCATCTGTAGACTGAGATCCTGGCCAGTCCTGGAGCAAATCCCAACCCTGCCTTAATGGAAAATGTCCTACCCATCCATGCCCAGGATCCATCTTGCCTGCAAAGGGTACTAGTCACCTGTGTACCCATTTGGTTCTGCTCTTCTCCAGCTCAAGTTCCATCCCTGTGCTTTCATTTATGCTGCTTCAGTGCAGTCCAGACAGCTCATCTGCACAGTGCTGATCCTGTTTCCTGAATTCTTATAACATCCATAGAAGTAAAAGATTAGCACACAGTGACACATACATTCCACATATGCTTCCACTTCCCTCCCTGCACTCACGCCACACAGCTAGGGTGGTTTAACATATTGTCTGAAGCAGGACACATTTGAGAGTGAAAAGGACAACCAAATTACATGATGACAACAGGTGTAAGGCTGGGCAGTCCCACAGCAGACATTGCTAATGGTGCCCGTTCTTCTCACCAGTGCTCCAGGCAACCCTTCACAGATGAAAACTATGTGTAATCACATAATTGGTGCCTTAGGACACTTATCGCTGGCATTTATGTGCACACAAATTATTCAGTTTTTTTCAGCACAAATTTAAGTGTTTACAAGCTTCTAGATGAGAAGCAATTTATTTTGGATGAAAAGGAAGATATGGTCCCTGCTCACAAACAGATTATAATCTAGTTAAGGAGAAAAAATAACACAAATTTATTTCATGATTACAAATATTCTCTTCCATGAATGAATTTCCCTAGTGGACCACCTACCCATTTGCAAGGCAGGTTAGTCCTCGGTAGACATTCTATTGAGTTTCATTTGGAATTCATAGAAAACATAGCTCAGGTTTTATAGTCAGAAAGATTCAAGTCCCCCCCCCCCAAATGCATTTAGAATCTGTGTGAAAATAATGTAAATAGAGAACAAATGCCAAAGGTAGATCACTGTGCTTTAGCAGTAGAGAAAAGGAAGAGAATAATTCTACTTAGAGATGTTTGTCTTACTTTGGTCCTATATACAGAGGGTGCAAAAAACATACTCACATATTAAGAGATCTTGTTGAAAGTAAAATGGGTCATTCCCCCAAAATGTGTGAATTGCAGGTAAAATGGATGTGCAGATGTGCATTTGACCAGTAACAGACCTTCATTTCAATTTTGCGAAATAATACATGGCATCCATAGATAACATCACTTAAAATATGTATACAGTTTTTGGCACCCTTTGTATAATGTCCTGTTAAAAAATAATATTTATTGGGTGGTGCCTGTGGCTCAAAGGAGTAGAGCACCACCCCATATGCCGGAGGTGGTAGGTTCAAACCCAGCCCCGGCCAAAAACTGCAAAAATAATAATAATAATAATAATAATAATAATAATAATAATAATAATAATATGTATTGAATTAAAAAAATCATAAAAAACTAAAAAGAAGAAAACAAAAAACATCCACAATCTTAACACCCAGAACACCACTGCTGATATTTAAAAAATGAACAAAAAATTTAGATTTATGATTAGAAAGTCCGAACAGTACAGAAAGACATAAAATAAGAAATAAAAGCCTCTTTCACTTCTTCCAGTATCACTCCCTGAAGTACTTACTGTTAGTATTTTCCTGTGCATCTTTCCAGGAAAAAAAATATATACATTTAACTACCTGTCTATATATACATCTTGAAAGTCTTCATCACAATACATATGAATCTCCCTTTATTCTTTTACCAAGATCAAAATAGTTTATCACAGAGATTATAATTTATTTAACCAGACCCTTTACTTTTGTTTGGTTTTTGCTACTATAAGCAAGCTTCAGTGCATGTTTTAGCCACTTTAAATGAATCCAGGTGAATCTCATAGGCTTATCAGAAGTGAAAATAACAGGCTACAGGTGTTTACACTCCATCCCATGAGTTCATCCAGTATCTCCTATTGCCCACTTCCTCCTACTTCTTTGCACTTCTACTTCCCCACATCCTGTATCTCCTGATTTGGGCAGTCTTTTTTATCTTCCCAGGTTTGTCTAAACCCTCTTGATGAATGAACCTCCTCTGGGTTTGCTGTCCTGGCCTTGACCTCAGCATCCTCCCTGAGTCAACATCTGCCCTCTGGCTTCTGAACACACCAATGTGATTAAGAAGCACCATCCTTGGGCACTTGAACCTCATCAAGTGCTTCAGTCTGAAGAATGGGAATTTGGCAGAAACATTGAACAGAGTGAGATTTTAGGTGGCCCTTAAAGGAGAGGTTGGATTTTAAAAGGCAGGACAAAGCCCTCAGGGGAGGATTAAATGACTTCTCCAGATACTTTACAATGCATGACTTTCTAAATGGCAGGCATTCTGTAAAAAGCCAACTAGTCTACCAAGATTGCTCTAAGTGCCACATTAGTACCTGGAGGCCAGTTTAATGTAAATTAAATTACAGTGAATATTCTCAAACCAGACAGTCTGTCTGCAATATTACTGAGGGCCCACAGAGTTCCATAATGACCCAGCACTGGAGGCTCTGGGGCACTGATGAGGAGCTCTTGGGAAGACTCAGATGCAGGGTTAAAGACTTTATGAAGAATTATGATTCCTACGGATAAATGAAGAAAGCTAGGGCAAAACCATGCTGCCAAAAATGAAAGAATGTCTTAAGACTCAACAACAGTGACAATTCTGTCTGCTAGTGCTGTAGAATAATTTATGAACCGCACAATGATTCAGAGTGGCTTAACAACAATTAATGGGCATGCACTTGGAAATGTTACTATTTCTGCAACAACGTAATGGTATCAAATCAACCGATTCTAGCTTATTCAAATATCTGAGTGTTTGAAGAAACAAATCAGCTAAATAGTCAGAAGTACAAACCCTACTAATTGCAGACCTGCAGACCTCAGTGCTTTAAAAACATCTACTAAAAGCTTCCTGTACCAGGAAAAATCTAGAGGCTACAGGGCCAGGGATGGTGTTTGGTGATAGTTTAGTGTTTCTTTTTGCTCCCACAGATGCCCAGTTACTAATCCAAGTATGTTATTTTACTTGACGAAAAGGACTTTGCAGGTGTGATTAAGTGAAAAACCTTGACATGGGGAAGATTATCCTGGATTATCTGGGTGTGCCAATGTAATCACCAACATTTTTATAAGTGAAAAAGTGAGGCAAATGAGTGAGACCCGGAGAAGGTAATGTGATGATGACAGAAGCAGAGGCTGTAGTGATGAGAGGAAGGAACCACGAGCCAAGGGATGCAGATGGTTTCTAGAGTTTGGAAAAAGGCAAGAGAAGAGATTCTCCCCTAGAGGCTCAAGGAGGGACAAAATTCTGCCAATATTTTGATTTTAGCCTATGTGAAACCCACTTAGGATGTCTGACCTCTGGAACTATAAGACAATAAATGTGCATTGTTTTAAGATACAAAACTTGTGCCAATTTGTTTCAGCAATGTTATAAAGCTAAGATATCTAATATCTTCCAGTGTTATTGTCTTCTTTTCTTTTTTTTTTTTTTTTTTTTTTTTTTTGCCTTATAAGATTAGGAACTCAATAGCCAAGTTCAATACTGAAGGAAAGCTCAACAAAGACTATTTAAAAAGGCATGAGAAAGATGTCACGTAGATTAAAATGAAGGCAAGAAAAATATGGAATAATACTGTAAGCTTTATGCCACACTATGAACCTTCTTTGCTTAGCTGGTAACTCTGTTTATGTAACATTTTCAGTTTCACTGACAGCCATATTAAAACTACCATCACCTCCTCTGTAGAGAAATTTCTTTCATTTATTTCATGGGAATCTAAACATTTTAAGTGCAACAAATTTAAAAGTTTAGGATTTTAAAAACTTGTATTCAGATAGTGTAATAGATTCTTTTGGGGATTATTTTCTAATTTCTCTGATAATTTTCACCTCTTTGGGATTTGTCTTTGTTCTACAAGACCTAAATTTCATCCTTTTTTCTAGCAAGTGGTAACTGAGACAAGGAAGGGCCAAGCAGAAGTCCTGATCTAAATTAACAATTATTTGTTCAGGGAGTCTGTGATTTGAACTATAAGATTCTAGGTCTGGGAATTGGAAGCAGAATTACTCCTCCTTGGACTCCATATGATATTTTCCATGGCAGGATGACTTGTGTAGGTAACAGCAATTCTCACTGAATTGTGTACTCGTTCCAGTGCGATCTGTAGCTCCTCCCATCAAGTAGTGGGACACATTTACCCACCCCTGGAACCTGGATGGCCTTGTGACTTGCATTCAGTAATGAATGTGCTGAAAATGACATATATAAACTCTAAGCCTAGGCCTCAAGAAGTCTTCAAAAGCCTTCTATGCTTCCTCACTAGCTCTCTCTCTCTGGTCCACTGTATCCTATGAGCACAAGCCCAGGATGGCCTATATAGATGATTAGAAATGTGAGTTAACAGTCATCCCCATAGTTGCAGCCAAGAACCAGGTAAGGCACTGAGGCTATCATAGACCTGCCAACCCTCATCTAATCTACCAACTGATCACAAATTTATAAGTAAATCCATCCAAGACCAGCCAAGCCTGGCCCAGATCAGTAGAACCACTCCTCTGACTCATGTACTCAAACTTGGACATGCCAAGTTTGAGAGTGAATTTAGACAACCAGAGGATATCCAGTAGATAGTTATCTACTAGAGCATGGAGTTGGAGTCATTTGTGAGTAAAGGGAATGGGCAGCCTTTGAGCCTGGGAGAAATACTCTTGGGAGCACAGACAGAGAAGAAAAGAAGCCCAGGATCAAGCCTGGGGCCCCCAGTGATTATTGGGGGGACAGGCAGACCAGCAAAAGGGTCAAGAAGGGAGGCCCACAAGGCTTAAGGAGAACCAGGAGGGGTTTCTCCCAGTGAATTTCTCTCTGTTCTGTTTAACCTTACTGCTATGGACTGAGTTGTGTTCCCTCACATTCATCAGTTAAAGCATATCCCTCAGCATGACAATGTTTGAAACTAGGGGTTTCAGAAGGCAGCTGAAGTTAAATGAGGTCACAAGGGTAGACCCCTTATCTGAATAGATCGGTGTCCTTATAAGAAGAAAAAGAGAGACCAATGTTCCTGTGCTCTCCCTCTCTCTCCCAACATGTGCCCTGGGAAAGGCCACAGAGGAAAGGCACTGCCTGCAAGCAGGACTCCCCAGAGCTGCAGCAGAAACCAAGGTCGCTGGTTCCTTGATCTTCCAGCCTCCAAAACTGTGGGGGGCGGGGGAAGAGTTTCCATTGTTTAAGACCCCCATGCTGTGATGCTTTGTTATGGCAGCTTGAGAAAACTAAGACATAAGCTTGGAAGCTGTCTCTGTTACTTATGTAATGGGATCATATCAGGAGGTTTCAAACAAAAATTACCATGTAATAGTTTTATTTGCATTTTTAGCCAAAACATGATCACATGACTGTATCTAAATGCAAGGAAGGCCCAGAAATGTTTTTTGGTCGGGTACCGTAAATAAAATTGAGATTCTATTATGAAGCAAGAAGGGAAGAAAAAGATGGTACAATAGGCAGCCAGCATTACTGAGCCAGTAATTGAGCTCTGGCCCCAAGGTTGCACTTCCCCACTTTCATACTCTGCTGTGTGATGTTGGAGGCCAGCTACAGTTCTGCTCTGCAGGGGTCCCAGAAGGAGCCTGAGGACCTGAGGAGGAAGACTGCTGTCCACATACCCCAACTTGGCTTCTTTGCCCCCCAGCAGCACTTCTTTCCAGGGGAGGGAGCTAGTCTCAGTTTGCAGTTGGCTCAGCACTCACAGTCCAGCCTCACCTTTCCCTGCTTCCGATTCCCCAGCCTCAGGCCAGCCCACACTCATTCTATGAACTGAAATCTGTCTCCCCGAAATTAATATGCCAAAGCCCTAACCCAGTTTTAGGCTTTTAGGAGGTAAAGTGAAATAACATCCTAAGAGTGGGCCTTAACCTAGTAAGATGGGTGGTCTTCCAAGAAAAGGAAGAGAAAGATTGCTCTCCCTGTGTCTGAGGGCACAGACACCGAATAAGGCCGCCTGAGGCACAGTGGGAAGGCGCCGTCTGCATGACAAGAAGAAGGCTGGGGCCAGAAACCCACTGGCCTGTGCCTCAGTCCTTCTTTCCTCTGTACCTAGAGATTTTTGTTTGTACTGCAGCTCAGTGCTGTACCTGGGTTTTGGTTCCATTTCCTCCATAAAACACAAATGCTCATTTCCTTGCCTTAGAACGGGGCTGTACTACCCCCCTAAGTCTGGCATTTCAAGTTTTTCTGGGAGGGTATAATGGACATAGTTTAAAACTCCACACCCAAACCAACTTCCTCAACTAAGCCATTCTTGTTTTGTTCAAAATTTTAGATCGTTCTACTTTTGTAACCTTCAAATTCTTGAAATAGCTCCAATGTGTTCTGCTGAGGGCAGCAAAGGGAATTCCACGGAGTAGGAAGGGCACTTATGTAAGAAAATTAATTTTTTAGTAATTCAGGTATTTTAAGGGGCAGCCTGAATAACCAGGTGCTTTGAAAGTGAAAGAACAGTGTCCAGGCAGCACCTCTCTGTCACACGTTTGCAAGCTGCTTTTGCACACTCAAGACGTTTGTCTGTCAGTGCTTCTTTTTCATGCCGTATTTTAACTGCATTTCACGTGCATTAGAAGAGGTGGAACAACAAAGATTTTCTAGAGAATTTATCTTTCCTTCCAAAGCAATGCTCCTTTTCCACTTATCTCTGGTCTCTTCTTAGCCTACCTGGTCTAGCTCAAGAGACTTTACCTGTCACCATAAATCCCACAGTCACTAAAAAATGCTACTGAATGAAGCACTCTCTCAAAGTGCCATTACCAAATTATCTTGTATGAGACAGTAACATTTCTGGGATCTATTCACGTCAGGAATCTTCTTTTCATGAAGGATGCTTCTTGCAAAAAGGTTTCTACAGCCTTTGATGGCTTGGGGGAGAAGGGAAGCTGGGGAACCATTCCCTGATTTAAATTCTCTCTGCTTTCTCTGTGGCTGAACAAAATTCTCTTCTACGTTCTAACAGGAAAGGTTAAATTGCAATAAGCAGGCATTTTCAAAATACCTTGAAAGTCTCAAGACTTCTTACAGGGGTACAAGTGAAACTCTCTAAGAGTAGAATCAGAACGTTTTTAAAACTATAACTGAGAAAATGACATGAAGGCTGTGTTGACCAGTTTGATGGAAGTATTTCGGATTGCATGTGAAAATCCCACACTGTACCCCAGAAGTGCATTAATGTACATAGTTACCATTCAATAAAAAAAAAAAAGAAAGTCTCAGGACTAATAATGATTATGTTGATTCAATACAGCGGTCATCACAGCCTGTGGTCATTGGCAAACCATTTCTGTTTTTCTATCCTCCTTGCGAACCCTTGCATTCATACCCATAGCGGCTGCAGTTTTTAAACCAAAGATATAAATGTCCTTATATACACAAATAAGGTCAATAGGGACGTAATATGTGACAGAACTATTCCAGGAAATTGTAATATGGAAGCTGTATCCTTACCAGAAGGGCAACACACTACAGGCAAACTGACACGACTTTGAGGAAGCTTCATCCTACTTTAAATGCACGGTGCTTGGCAAACATTTTCTGTTTGCTAGACACTAAAGAGTAAATATTTTAAGCTTTGTGGGCCATGAAGTCTCTGTTGCAAGTATTTGACTCAGCTGGTGTAGCACAAAAGTAGCCACAGACGGTAGCTAGAGGGACCTGATTATGTTCCATAATTTTTTATTTTTTTAACAAACAAGCAGGAGAGCCTGTTTGGCCCATGGGTCATAGTCTGCCAACTCTTGCTCTGGGACATCCAAGAATACTCTTTTATTTAAAAATAAACATGCCATAAAGAACTATATACTGCTTTCCTGGCATTCCCCATAATAACCCAAATGCTTTATTCACGTTAAAACATACACACAAGTTGTCCCTTTTCTTTCAGCTTTCTGAAATGAGGCAGTGAACTTTTATGTCCAGAGAGAAACATTTAGCACCACGTTGTCATTTCTTACCTGTCAGGATGGGATATCAAGGCAAGATGTTGTAGCAAACAGGAACATTTATAGGCAAGGTCTGGAGTCTAACTTAACCTCTTCCAAAAGGGTAAGTGTAAGAACATTCCAAGCCATTACTAAACCAAACACCCCAATTAGACAGGTGAAGGCTAATCTTCTAATGGTACTCAGGAAACTCAATCAGCTGAGACAAACAGAGATGGTTGTCAAGGTCATATTGACAAACTAGAGGGTGGTTTATGGAATGAAGAGAAAGCAAGTGAGGAGAATATGTGGATGAGCAATAGAGGATGAAATTCTTTCTGGACCCTTGAGGCAAAGCTTCAAATTCAGGGTTGAAGTTAATGGAGTTTATAGAAGTTAATGGAGACTTTCTCTGAAGAGTTTTTGATGAGCCAGTTCTTACCGGAAGTTTGTTTTTTGGTTTGAGGTGCATTTTTTTGTTTGGTTGGTTGATTTCATGGTTTTTATTTATTAAGGGGTTTGTTGTTTTGTTTTGCTAAATCACCAGTATTTAAAAACCCAACCTTAAAATAATCATGCTTGAGTTCTAGTTTTACATATTACCTTATTCAGTATTCATTATCATTATACTCAATTTCTAGGTGAGGAAACGGGCTCAGAATGGTTAAGTAATTTGCCCAGGGACACACAGATGTTAGGAGGCAGGGCCAGGATGTGTCAGCGGTCTGTCTGATCCAAACCACAAATTCTCAACAATCACATTATACCATTGCCATGTTGTTTTCTTTCCTTGCCTCTTGATAGCTAAATCTCCAGGCCACAAAGAATTTTGAAAGTAATTTTTAAATAGGTGGCAAATTAAGTTTTAATTCTTATATTTCAAAAACATTTAAATAAATTCTCCACCAAGTTTCATAAAGTTTTGAAGTTATTGAGAAAATTGTATCTTAAATTTGGAAATGTTATCCTGTGTAGGCCAGAGAAAGAAAGAAAAGGAGAAAAAAAGCGAAAGGAAGAGTTTATTAAGTTTAATATCTGGTTAATTTCATTAAAGAGCTAATTCAATTTGTTTTAGTGACAGTTTGGGCAAAATTTCTTAGGGCCAACATATTGATAAAATGAAATACAACATGCCAATTTACATACAATGCATGATGGGGGAGAGGGAATCTTGCTCAGACACAAACAATGAAAAATTTGAAAAATAAATATATATTTACATGTTTTAACGAGTATTTGTATCGTTATACCAAGCGAATTTCTTTGTATAGGAACACAAGTATTTATCTTCTTAATCAGGCATTATTAAGGATTTCATTGAGAAGTTTCTTCTAATAGATTCTGATGAGCCAATTTTAAAGGGAAGTTTTTATTTATATTTTGGGTTTTGGTGATTTTTTTCCCCCATCTACCTAAGACATATCTTACAAGTCCTAGCCCTGCAAATTTAAGAAATTCTGCCACTGCTGTGGGAACTCTTATTATCTTGCTCTTTGAGATGTTTTCATCTCTCACAGATACATCCTATCTTTCCCTTTTTGTCATAGAATTTAATGTCTTTTTGCAACTTGGAGCCTTCGACCCACTGCCTTGTCCAGTGTCAGTCCCTAGAATTAACTCTATCCTGGAGTTTGGTGAGTGTGGGCCGCCTTTTCCTCTCCCCCACTGCCACTCTCCCGCTCACCCTGTACGAGGCTCCAGAGGGGAGGGGGCAGGCCTTAGGCAGACAGTTTCTTACACACCAGGGAAAACATGTAGGCTTTGTTATTTATTTACTTATCTTACTTTTTGGCTGCAGACAGTCAAAGAGAGGAAGTCTGAGGAAGCACAGCTCCCTCTGGGACCTCAGCTTCAGCTGCCTCTCCTTGTTTTAATGAGATCATTTTAAATTCTGAGGTTTTGCCTCCAGAAAACCTTCCAGAATGCAGTTGCTTTTGAAATATTAGGCATATCCCAGGACCTGTCTGCAGATCATTTAGACCACCCACCTGCTGGAGTAGATGCAGGGCTCATCCAAACCCCACAGAAATGCAAAAGTTGGGCTCTCACTATCTCTCCAAATAGCACCCAGGAGGCTTTACTCCTCTTTGGAACTGCTGAACTAGACAAGAATTTTACCCCTTTGGCCCAGCATGACTCGCAGGTGGGAGGGAAAGGAAAATTAAGACACAAATTCCGTTGTTAGTGAATAAATGTTGGACCCAGGAGACCAGACTATCTTAAACTGAGAGGCAGAATCTGGGCTTCATGTGTTTTATGCTTCTATTAAAATGTGTGTGTGTTTCCCAACACATCAGCTCCCATGGAATACACTGCAGAAGCATAATCAAACGTGAAATCAGAAAACTTCCGTGTTGAAATTACTTTCAGGGCCTGTTTATGAGTCATGTGAACAAAACACTCTTACCACTTTATAGTCAAATCTATTTTTCGAAATTAAAAATATTGTCCATGCATCTTATTCACTAAATGAATTTGTTTGCATCTAAAAATTTGGCATTATGAATTATATTTAAAAGAATGAAGACTGTTAATTCTGGTAGCAGAATTTTAAGAATGATCTGCAAAAACCATCACCTTGTGCAGTCCCCTCCCTGTGAACGTGACAAGGTCTCACTCCTGTGAGTACTTCACATCTCACAGTTTCTTAGTCCATTTGGGCAGCAAAATACCATAGACTAGGTGGCTTATAATCAACAGAGATTTATTTCCCACAGGTCTGGAGGTTGAACATCCAAGATCACAGTGTCAGGGATGAGGGCAGGGTCAGCTGCTTTCTCCCGATGCCCTCAGGTGAGGGAAGGGGACAGGGACACTCTCCAGGGCCTTTTTTTAGGAGGGTACTAATATCACTCAAGAAGGCTCTGCCTTCGTGACCTGATCACTCCCTGAGTCCCCAGTTCTAAACACAGGACATTGAGAGTTCGGATTTTAACATGAATTTTGAAGGGACAAAAACATATAGTCTAAAGCACATAGAATGAGAGATTTTGCAGATATAATTAAGACTACTAATCATCTGACTAAAATAGAGGGGTCAACTGGGAGGGTCCAGTCTAATTACATGACCTCTTTAAGAGTAGAGAATTTTCTCTGGCTGGTGGCAGAAGAGGAAGTCAGAGAGATTCCAAGCCTGAGAATGTTTCATTACCTGCTAGAGAGGTTATAGCTAATAACAATGTATTGTATATTTCAAGATAGCTAGAAAAGAGAACCTTGAAAATTAGCACCATGAAGACATGGTAAAGGTTTGAGATGTTGCACGTGCCAATTTCATCATTTTTCAATGGATACACACGCACTGAAACATCACTATACCCATACACATGCATGCTTATTATATATAGATCATGAGCAACACCCACAAAAAGAGTGACTTGATATTGTCAGCTGGAAAATGGAGGGTCCAAATGAGAAGGGATGGGCGCAGCCTCCAGAGTGTTAAAATGTCCCTCAGTGGGCAGCCAGCAATGGACAGGGTCTGGCAGCCTGAGTGAGCTTGGGAGCAGATTCTTCCTCCAGAGCCCCTGGATCTTGAGTTGAGACTGAACCAAGAACCCAGCCAAGCCCACAAAGATTTCTGACCTACAGAACTATGAGCTAATATCTGACATGGTTTCTTTTTCTTTTCTTTTTTTTTTTTTTTGAGACAGTCTCAAGCTGTCACCCTGAGTAGAGTGCTAGAGTGCTCTGTCATCATAGCTCACAGCAACCTCAAACTCATGGGCTCAAGTGATTCTCTTGCCTCAGCCTCCCAAGTAGCTGGGACCACAGGCACCTGCCACAACACCCATCTATCTTTTTGTTGCCATTATCATTGTTCTTTCAGCTGGGTTTGAACCCACCAGCCTCAGTGTACGTGGCCAGTGCTCTACCCACTGAGCTACGGGCTCCGCCCTGGAGTGGTTTATAAGTTACTAAGGATTTCGCTGATTTGTAGTGTTTGTTAATAGCAAAGTAACATAGGAGAGGAAGAAAGGAATCTTTACAGGGGTAAAGAGTAAACTCAAAGTGATAAGTGCATCTCTGGAACAAACATCCTCCTTACAATGGGAGGAGACTCCTCCAGGTGGTTCAGGCAGACATATAAATTCTGAGGAGATTCTTAATCTGGGACTTCAGAACTATGTTCTGTCCACCAGTCTGGATCTTCTCTTCAGCATCTTATTCTTCACTTTGAAATCCCGTCCGTGGGAATGTCCGTCTTTCCCTTTTACTGTCTTTGATCCCTCGCGGCAGTGACATCGCTGCCCTCTCTTTCTGTTGTGAGACTTCTCTCGTGTCTTTTCTGATACCAGCATTTCCTGCTTTTCCTACTACATGGGAAATGTCATCTTATTCTTGTTTGGCCTTAGTCACTCTGGTTAGTATGACAAAGTGCCACAGGCTGGTGGCTTTTACCCAACAGCAAGTTATTTCTCATGTTCTGGGGAGTAGAAGCCCATGATCAGGGTGCCGGGTGTTCAGTTGTGGGGAGGCCCCCTTCTGGGTTGCAGACTGCATCATCTCCTTGTGTCCTCACATGGTGGAAAGAGCGTCAGCTAGCTCTCTAGCTTCTTCTTATGAGGGGACTAATCTCATTCAGGAGGGCTCCATCCTCACAGCTAAATTACCTCCCCAAAGTCCCACTTCCAAATAGCATCACATTGGGGATTATATGAAGGCCTGACAATTAGGTTCTCAAACGTGCCTGGGGGTGCTTATGTTGGCAACACAAACAACTCAGGTCTCAAAACCTTGGATTATCAGAGTCCCACAGCTGGGTCCAGATTGATGTGTGGCAGTGTCTTTCTGAGAGGGATTCGTGATTGTTTTTGTGTATTTTTGTGTGCTGTCACAAGATCTCAGAGCTTGAATTAGAGCAACAAACAAACATTAAATTTCTTGTTAAACTTAGCAAGAGTGGAAGTGAAATCAGGGAGATGTTAGTCCAAGTTTATGGGGACAATGCCATGAAGAAAATGGCAGTGTACAGATGGATTAAACATTTTTCTGAGGGGAGAAAAAGTGTCACTGATGAAAAGAGGTCAGAGTGATCAGTAATGAGCAGAACTAACAAAAACATTGCAAAAATTCTTTGACTTGTGCATCAAAGTCATGAGCTGACTGTGAGAAGCATAGCAGTAAATAAACATCAATAGAGAAATAGGAAAATAGTCACTGAAAATCCTGGCATGAGAAAGCTGTGTCCAAAAATGGTCCCCAAGGAGCTCACTGATAAACAAAAGTAAAGTGCTCACCATGGCACTGTCTGTGAGGGAGTTTTAGTCAATAAACAAGTAACTGTATCGGAGCACCCTCCTTACACACCTGATCTGGCCCCCCAGTGACTTTTTTCTTTACCTGATGATAAAGGAAATGTTGAAACGAAGACATTTTGATGACACTCAGGACACCAATGGTAATGTAATATGATGACAGCTCTGACGGCTGTTCCAGAAAAACAGATCCAGAAGTGCTTTGAAGAGGGACTAGGCCTGGCATCAGGGCACAGCTTCCCGGGGGGAGCACTTCAGGTGACCATAGTGATGTTCAGCAACAAAGATGTAGCACTTTTTCTAGGATGAGTTTGCAAACTTAGCGGTTGGGCCTCTGTATATTAACAAATAAATTGGGGGGGCACAAATTTTGAGTCTATAACGCTTTCTCTTTTCGAGACCCTCTGGCTCCACTCACCCTAATGTGTTTCCCCCAGGGATCTTTCCTTGACCAGCTTCTCACTCTTTCCACGAATCCTAGGTTATTTTATTCATTCCTAAGTCTTGGATTCATCATTCACATATGCTAATGATTCCTAAATCTCTATCCCTGACTCATTTTTATTTCTTGAGCTCTAGATATGCATATACCACTATTTCCTGAACCCTGTAATCAGACATTTCACTGGTCTTCAAATTCAGTGTGTCTGTTCTCCAAATCACATTCATCTCCTTGATTCTTTCTGTGGTTTAATAATATCACCATGTCCCAAATGTTAACCATACATCTACCTGCTGTGATTGTTGGGTTCTCATCCTTGGGTTCCGAGTTATTTAGGTTAATAATGAATAGCTAACATTGAATGAGGAAGAATTAACAAATTATTCCTTAGCTTCAAGCAAAAAACAAGAGCAAGACAGAGAAAGACCACTGTGGGACTATCACTGGCTGGTAGAGATGTGGGCAAACAGTGTTTCTTTGATCAAATCTGTATGCCAATGAGAACAGAACTCTCACCAGGAAATTTGCAAGGCAGAGTTTGGCACTTACAGGATATTTCTCGTATAAAAATCCTCTCAGCCTTGTCTAGGAGATCTTGCCTCTCCCAAACTGTAAAAGCTTCATCCTTCAATAATTCAGAGCCAAGATCCTAGTGGTTTTCTTACCTGAATAACCAAGCCCTCAACAATTTCAGCTTCCTGGAGCCATCCCAGAATATCCAGGAGCCTCCGCCGTTCCCATCTCCACTGGTTTCTAGCCTTCACCCAGGAATATCATTTACACACACTTCTTATTACTCTTCCATTTAATAATAATGCTGTATGTGCAAACACGAAAACAGAAACCATGTTTTATTCCAACTTCTAATTGCATATAGCAGTCACGTGCGTTTGCTGAATTATTTCCATCGAGCTTACATTATGTCATTGTCTCCAGCATGCCCAGAGACCCCTGCAGACCCCACCCCCTCAGCAAAACCAATTCGAGTGTCACACTTGCTCTGCAGTTTCACACACTGGTCCTTCCCCATTCGGTTCCCTGTTGTTTCCCTTCCCACCAGCATCATGTGAGGCCCTGAGAGGCTGAGTGGACACCCCGCACTCGCCTGCTTTCCTGAGAGGCTGAGTGGACACCCCATGCTCTGCTGCTTTCCTGAGAGGCTGAGTGGACACCCCGTGCTCTGCTGCTTTCCTGAGAGGATGAGTGGACACCCCATGCTCTCCTGCTTTCCTGAGAGGCTGAGTGGACACCCCGTGCTCTCCTGCTTTCCTGAGAGGCTGAGTGGACACCCTGCACTCGCCTGCTTTCCTGAGAGGTTGAATGGACACCCCATGCCCTCCTGCTTTCCTGAGAGGCTCAGTGGACACCTCATGCCCTCCTGCTTTCCTGAGAGGCTGAGTGGACACCCCACGCTCTCCTGCTTTACTGAGAGGCTGAGTGAACACCCCGCACTCGCCTGCATAACGGAGAGGCTGAGTGGACACCCCATGCCCTCCTGCTTTCCTTAGAGGCTGGGTGGACACACCGCACTTGCCTGCTTTCCTCAGAGGCTGAGTGAACACCCCACACCCTCCTGCTTTCCTGAGAGGCTGAGTGGACACTCCATACCCTCCTGCTTTCCTGAGAGGCTGAGTGGACACCCCACGCTTTCCTGCATTCCTGAGAGGCTGAGTGGACATCCCATGCCCTCCTGCTTTCCTGAGAGGCTGCCTGGACACCCCACACCCTCCTGCTTTCCTGAGAGGCTGAGTGGACACCCCATGCCCTCCTGCTTCCCTGAGAGGCTGAGTGGACACCCCATGTCCTCCTGCTTTCCTGAGAGGCTGAGTGGACACCCCGTGCTCTCTTGCTTTCCTGAGATGCTGAGTGGACACCCCGCACTCACCTGCTTCTTTCCTCCTTTGGAACATTTTTACCTGGGCTTCCTCATCAACCATTTCCTATTCCTCTGATTCTAATATGTCCAATCTCTGTTTCTCACAGGAAGATTCATTTTTAGTCTCTTTTCTTCTTTAATAACACCTTAAACTTGTCTTGGTAAGACTCTCAATCAGGTTGTCTTCTGGAGCTGGAACCGCCTTCTTCTGCCTGTGGACATCGCAACTCCCAGCTCTCCATCCTTTGGACCCTGGGTGTCTCGCCGGTGGCTCCATGGGCTCTCGGGCCTCTGGACTTGAATTGAGCCATGCAATTCTTCCACTTGAGCACAACTTTACAGCCTCCATGATACAGTGAGCCAATTCCCCCATCAATCCCTTCTGTTTTTTCCTCCTCTACGTACATGCAGGCCATCGTTTGTCTCCCTAGGAAACCCTCACTGAAACACTACACCAATCAACTGTCAACCTTTCTCATTATTTGAACCAAAACCAACCAAACAACAAAGAAAAAAAACCCGGGAATCAAAAAGGGGCAAATAAAAAGGCAAGAATGTCTTTTTCCCGTGCTCATTTCAAAGCCCATTTCTCTTGCTGGGTATTGTGTGTTCCTTTTCCAAATCTCTCCCAACCCCTTTCTCAATGGAATCATCAGAAGCAGGCCTAGAAATTGGTTAAATCATGTATATAAAAATGAAAATCAGGGTAAGAATGCGCGAGCCAATGAGGAGGCCAAGTGCCGAGGGCCAAGGTCAGTGAAGGCGGGAATTTCCACTTCTGCGCCTCAGCGCTGCCTGGTAGTGCACGTACAAACTCAGCCCGGCCACTGCCAGAATGGGCCATCTCAACAGATTTTCTTTTATTTTTCTAAAGATGGTATCAATCATGTTTTCCAATGCCTCCTGGGTTATTTGCAAAGCCAGGGGGAGCCTCAGTATCTGAAGCCTGGATCACCTTCTGCTAAGGGAAGCAGGAGTGAAACCAGGGAGGATTTGGACTTGCGTTGCCCTTGGTGTGAAACAAAAGCCAGAGAGCTCTGAGCACTTGGGAACAAGCAGCGTGACTGGACGGTCGTTTCAGCAGCTCCAGGACAAGCCCGGCACTGTGCGGGTGGAGGGGACGCTCCTTGGGGACTAGTTTGAGAATTAAGAGAAATGACTTTTAAGAAGTGGCTGTCTGAGCGAGAACAATCAGGGACTTTCTTTTTTTCAAGGGCTGAGGTCAGTACACACTAGTCTTAAATGCAAAGGTCGAATATTAAATGAAACAGGAAAAGCTAAATATATTTTCCAACTGTCTGCATGTGGCCAGCTGCCAACCTGCCTAGACTGGGTGGAGATTCTTGCCCTAAAGTTAGCAAAGAGATACACTTGGATGGTTTTTTTGTTTGTTTTTGCTTTTTAGTATAAGTGTTGCCTTTTAGTCCTTTCAATTGTGAAAGGCTTTGTCGTTTAACATGAAGAACCACAAATACTGACCAGAGTTCGGGGGTTTTAAACTCACTCTACTACTCAACAGATGTGAAAAGCATACAGCCTCTTTCAGCCTCAGGTTTCTGATCCATAAAATAATTAAAGAAAAAAAATGATTCGGCTGCACGGCTGGCTTCTCCCTGACATTTAGGTCCTGGCTGAAATGAGAGGGGCCCACCTGAAGGCTCCTCCCACCACAGCTGCGCTGGATCACATCCCAGGTCTGCCAACTCCTTCCCCAAACCGTGCTTTTTTCTTTGTTGCCTGTCTTCAATTATAGTATAAGGATTATGAAGATGAAGACCTTTTATTTCTCTATGGATTCATCCAACAAATATCGTTTATTAGTGGTATCTAGTTCCCAGACATCACCACTGCACTGGGGATGCACTGGGAAGGGAAGTAATGATGTCAAGGCCTTGAGCCAAAAAGTAGGTCACTTCTGAAATATGTCCAGTGGTAATGGGTGCTTTGAAAAAGAATAAAGAGGCAAGGTGATAAAATGGATCTTCAGGAGGGTGAGATTTATACCCAGTGGCCAGAGAAGGTCTCTCTGCGTAGGTAACATTTTTAACCAGACTCGAAGAGAGTGCAGGAGCCAGACCTGAATGGGGCTGGAGCTGGGGCATTCCAGAAAGTGGGAGCACCAAGGGCAGTGTGGCTGGAGGAGAGCAAAGACAGGTGTGCGAAGGGGGAGGGCAGGGGAACAAGTCATTCATACCGCAGGCTTTGGTTCTATCTGGAGTAAGATGGGAAGACTGCCTGGCTTGAGGGAAGGGATGACTTCTGTTCCTTGATACCCACTATGGCTGCTGTAGGGAGAACAGGCTGAAGGGAGGCTTGGCTGGAGGCACTGATTTGTGGTGGTGACAGCAGTGACCCAGACAAGAGGCAAAGGTGATTTGAGTGAGGTGCAGTCATAGTGGGAAGAACTTTCATTCCAGGCATGTTTTGAAGGTAGAGGCTACAGGACCTCCTGACAGGTTTGATGGGGTGGGGAGGAAAGAGAGGAATTAGGGACACCTCCCAGGTTTCTACCTGAAGATGTGGGACAGACATGGGAAGCTTGGGGAAAGAGAAGGCAGGGTAAGGAGTTCAGTTTAGATAGATTCATCAATTTGTAGATGTATTTTAGAAATCTTAAGTGGAAATGCTGAATGTTTTGGACATACTGAGTTCAAGGGAAAATATACACACTGGAGATATAAATAGGGCAAACACCATCTAATAGATAAAATTTAAAATCATCTTTTTCACCACTATACTCTCAGTGCCCGGTAGAGTATAGGCAGTTAATATTTGTCTAATGAGTGGATGAATGTTATAAGAAACATATATGGTAATGAATATGAAGTGTTTTTTCAAACTATAAATCCCTCTTCAATGAAAGGCTAGACACAACATTCTAATACTATGATTATTTTGTAAGTAGAAAACCTCTGAATGAACAATAGAGTTAGCAAGAGTACAACCAAGTGCAATTATAAATCTTGCCTCCAACAGGAACAAACTCCAGATGGCTTCCTTCCTCCTCCTCCTTTTGATATTTAAATTGGTATTGTTTAATACTGCCATTAAGGGCAGTAAAGTGCCAGAAAAAATTAAATGCTAGTGAAATATATTGTTTTCTAATAATGATTCTTCAAATTATCAATGGATTTTCACCACAACTTTTCAAACTGTTTCAGAAGGTAATTTTTCAAAAAGCTAATTATAGAACTATATGGGTTTTATATGGACTTCCTCTCCCCAGATCACCCTATACCTCAACTGGCATTATTCTGTATTGAATAGAGATAGTCTTGATTTCTATCAGCTTGCTTTTAAAGTCATGGTCTGATATTTTAATTTTTTTTTTTTAGGTTGCTTGATAAATCTTGTTGAAAAAATTGTTAGGGGCTTAAGCAATGACGCCAGTAAAATTCTCTGGCTTTTTTTAAACATGTGATCAAAATTCACATTTATATTCTTTCTACTTGTTATGGAAATATTAGAGGGTTAAGCATTTTCCATCTTTGACAGCTGAGCACTGTGATATGAAGACTTGGACATTTTCTAGACTGAGAAGTTAAGTAAGTGGATGAGGAGGGGTAAGTGGTGGATAGATGAGTGAATGGAGGATAGGTGGATAGACAAATGGATGGAGAGAAGCAAGGACCGAGGGCAGAAAAAGAAAGGCAGACATAATAGTGTGAAGAGTCAGAAGGAAATTTCCAACTTTTGACAAATTCCCAGAATAATTCAGAAGAGTAAGAATAGTCTTTTAAACAATGACTGGCACAACTGATATCTCTATGGGAAAAATAAAGTTTGATGCTTATTTCACATGGTATACAAAAAATAATTGGAAACTAACCTCTAAAGTGTCTAGAATAAAACCTAGGAGAAAAATTCTCAGGCCCTTTTTTAGGAAAAAACACAGAAGCATAAATCTACTCTAGAATAAAAATTGATATATTAAATTTCATCAAATTTTAAATATGTTGTTCTTTGGAAATCACTGCCAAAAAAGTTAAAAATACCACAAAATTGGGAGAAAAAACTTACAAAATAATTTATTTAATAAAGACCTTTTAGTTAGAATATATAAAGAAATGTTAGATTTTTAAAATTTAAGAAATGGATGAAAACTTTAAAGACATACTTTAGCAAGGAAGATATAAGAGTGACATATTACAAGATGCTCAACATTACTGGTCAACAGGAAAGTGAAAATTAAAACTACATTGAAATACTACATACTCAATAGCTCACATTTTTAAAAAAAATGATAGAAAACTGATGATGACATCTAATATGGACAAGATTTACCTTCTTGCCAGGAACTACTAGAAAACTGAGCAAAATATGTGACATAATTTTCAGAAATTGGTCAACAGGTAACAGAATTATAACCTCTAAGAAAAGTTGAGCCAAGTGAGCTCTATAATTGTATCAACTTACAACCTGGAGCAATTTCCAGGATGCCATGCAGGGAGGGAGCAACAGAAACTGGAATGTCAAAAGACCAACATCATTAGAATTTGTGGGTTAAAATACTGGAGAGGAGTGATCTACACAGAGAAAAAAGGTCTAGAAATCCACAGAAGGATGCACTTAACACTTTTGATGAGTATCAATGGGCTTAACTATTAAAAGGAGACTCATTGAAGTTAGGGGAAGAACCACTTTGTAGAAGTACACAAAACAATTGTCGGAGTTCACAATGGCTGGAAGTAGTTAATGTGTCTACTAACCAAAATAGAAAGACCTCCTGAAATGTGGACATCAGATAGAAATTTCAGAAGCCTTAAAAGTGGTGAAAAAATAACCCTAGATTAAGGTGCTCTGCACCTATGCTAAAATTTTCAAGAGCAAAGCTTAAAAGTGTCCAACTGATTCAAGTAATTTAAGTACACACCAGAAGAAATTTTAATAGTATTTAAAGAAAAGTAACAAAATTCAATAACCAAAACCCTACAGTTCACAAAACACAGCATTCAATCCAAAATTAGCAGGCATGAAAAGAAGTTGGAAAAGTTGACGAATGACCAAAAGAAAAATAAGTCAATGAAACCAGCTCCAGAAATGGCATGCATGAAGGAACTATTAAACAAGGAAATTCAAATAGCTGATTAAAATATGCTCTATATGTTCAAGAAGATAGAAGAAAACATGTTGTGATCAACAGTTTAATTGCAAAAGAAAAGACCAGTGAACATGAAGACATAGCAATAAAAAGTATTCAAAATGAATCATAGAGAGGAAAAATTAATGAAAAGAAAATAGAGCCACTGTGACTTGAGGGACAATATTATATGGTCTTTCTGCTTATAACTGTAGTTCCAGAAGGAACAGAAATGTCAGGAGAGAAAAATGTTTGAAGAAATTATTGACAAAATAGTCAATATTTATTCCAAAAAGGTCAAAAGAATCCAAGCAGAATAAACATAAAGGATACCATTTAGTAACATCATAAACAAATGGCTGAAAATCAGTTATATGATAAAAAAGAAACATGTTTAGAGGAACAAAGATAAGAATGACAACAGACTTCTCCTTAGAGACACTGCAAACCAGTAGACAATAGAGATAGATCTTTGAAGTAATGGATGGGATGAGAGTCAGGGAGGAAAAAGATAGCTGCCAAGTTAGAATTGTTTATTTAGTAAAAATATCTTGAAATGAAAGGTGAAATAAGGAATTTTTTTAGACAAACAAAAGCTGGGAAAATTAGGATTGTGCTATAAAAAATATTAAAAATAGTTCTTCAGAGAGATGAAAATTTGGATCTACACAAAAGATTGAAAACTATTGTAATTGTTAAATATTACAACAATTGGTGGGAAAATTTAAGAGCCTTTTATCTCATTATTAACCTTTTTAGTACACAATTAACTGTTTAGCAAATATAATACCTGAATTGTGGAATCTTTAAAAGAAATGAAAACTGTGACAAACTGAAACAGAGATTGGGAAGGAGGAAAGAAAGCATCATGTTGTGGTGGAGCAAGATGGCAGCTAAGTAAAAGCTTCTTTGCAACCAGAAGCAGTGAGATTGGGAAGAGAAGACTCCAGGCATCTCCAGCTTGTGGGCTCTGTCCAGAAATATCCCTCTGGGGACTCAGGGAGACAGTGAGAGGTTTCTGGACCCCAGGAGGAGGACAAAAGCAGTGGAGAAGTGGCAAGTGGTTGCAGATGGGCTGCCACAACTGTAACTACAACTGCAGTGAGATCGCAGACAGAGAAAGCCTTCCCCATGGGTTTTATTTGTTTAGATTTAGGCACTCAGTTGAATTACCTTGGGAAAACTTGGGCAAGAGTGCAGGTGACCTTAAGCATTGTCTAAGGCACAGGACTGAGCCACTGGGCATGAATGGAGCTAACATTGTTCAGCTGTGGGCCTCATGTGCAGCCATTGTGATTGTGGGAGAACTGACCCTACGGGCTCCACCCTCAGGGTCACAGAAGGAGGCTTGGATTTGGAAACCTTGAGCAAGTGATCTAATGACTGTGAGTAATGCCAAAGGCCAGGACTGAGAAGCCCAGGAAAAGTGGAACTTTTAGTGTTTGGCAATGGGAAGGTTGTCTTTTGGCCTTGGCCCTCAGGGGCCAGTTTTGGTGTACTGGATAAGTGGGCAGCCACTTCATGAGAGATCCTAGTGACAAGTGCTTTCCTGGGAAAGCTTCTGGTTAGCCAAGGTAAATGGTTTAAAGTGTCTTTTAAGTGCTCTGAAATGAGATTCAGGTTCTCAACCCTGCAGGGTTTGAGGACAAAGCAGTCATCAGAGGACTCCAAGCTCCATGTCATACAGCTGTATCAGCACTGAGATTAACATCTCGTACCCTAGAAGATCACCTGTTGCCCAGACAATATTCAGCAAGATATATACACTACTTTGTCTTTGGATTTTTTTTTCAACTTCCCCCCCCCACCCCAGATTTTTCTCTCTGTCTTTTCTTTTTTTTCCCTTTCTTCATTTTTCTAGTGCAAATATAATTTTCCATTGTTGTCTCCTTCAATAATAAGAACTTCATTTTCTTCCTGGTATTTGGATTTTCCCCCAATTTTCCTGTTTGCTTGTTTTGGTTGGATTTATAGTATTTTTGTCTTTCCTCTATATTTGGTGGAGGTGGGGTACCATGTCTTCTCTGGCTGGTAAAGAGCTGCTGACCTCAGGGAACCACCCAACCCAGCACCTGCAGAGGTTGGGGGTTTTAAGGTGTGGGTCAAAGTACCCTCCTCCACACCTTTATTACTCCTGTCTCCCTCTGTCTGTGCCTCTCTTCTTGTTATCAATATTCTGTTTTACTCAACCCCTCTCCATTTTCTCTCTCTCTCTTTTTTTAATCTTTTTTCCCTTCTTGCTCTTCAACCTTCTCATAATTTTAGTCCTATACCAAAAGAACTCATCGAAACCTTAGGCCAGGTGCACAGTAACTTAAAGAGCAAGAGGAAGTGAAAGGAAAATTTGTGCAAGGGAACAGATAAAAGAAAACACTCATGAGGAAGAATCAGCAGAAAAATCCTGGCAACATGGAAAACCAGTCCAGAGTGACACCCACAAGGGAACATGAGCTAGCTACTACAAAGAATTCCACTTATAAAGAAATGTTAGAAAGGACAGAAGGGGAATTTAAAATACAGATGATGAAAACAATGAAGGAAATTGCTGAGAAAGTGGAAAATAACCAAAAAACAATGAAGGAGATTGCTGAGAAAGTAGAAAATAACCAAAAGGAAATCCAAAAACAGAATCAAATAAGAGATGAATGGTATGAAGAATATAGAATGGATATGGAAGAGCTGAAGGAATTGAAGCAGTCAATTAGGGAACTTAAAGATGCAATAGAAAGTATCAACAACATATTAGACGATGCAGAAGAAAGAATCTCAGAGGTAGAGGACAAAGTTCTTGAGATAACTCAGCGGCAGAAAAAAGAGAAAGAAAGGAGGAGGTTCACTAACAGAATTATGGGACTTTATAAAACATTCAAACATACAAGTTATATATATCCCAGAAGGGGAAGAAGAATGTCACAAAGGAATAGAAGCCATACTAGAGAATATTATAAATGAGAATTTTCCAAATATCACCAAAGATTCTGTCTAACACATGCCTGCAGAGAGATATCGGACCCTGGATCACCTGCACTCAAATAGAGCTTTTCCAAGACACATTGTGATGATCCTGTCCAAAGTCAAGAAAAAAGAAAAGATTCTGCAACCTGCCAGGAGTAAGCACCAATTGACCTACAGAGGCAAATCCATCAGGATGACTGCAGACTTCTCTAAAGAAATTTTCAAGCCAGAAGACAATGGTCATCTACCTTTAATCTACTTAAATAAAACAATTTCCTGCCCAGAATTCTATACCCTAAGCTAAGCCTTGAAATGGATGGAGAAATCAAATATTTTACTGATATGCAAACATTGAGGAAATTTGCCACAAGACCAGCTCTATAGGTAATACTTCAACCTGTTCTACACACTGAACATCACAATGGACCACCAACAAATAAGCACTCAGAAATTAAAGGATAGAACCTAGCTTCCACAATGATGCAAAAGATAAAAGTAAGCAATTGACTTTCACAAAATAAGATGAATAGAACTCTACCACACTTATAAATTATTTCAATCAATGTTAATGGCTTGAATTCCCCACTGAAGAGGCATAGACTAGCTGATTGAATTAAAAAACACAAGCCATCCATCTGCTATCTGCAGGAAACACACCTAACCTCAAAAGGCAAATTAAAACTCAGAATGAAGGGTTGGAAGACAATTTTTCAAGCAAATGGAATTCAGAAGAAAAGAGGGATCTTGCAATCTTATTTTCAGATACAAGTGGATTTAAAGCAATTAAAGTCAAAAAAGACAAAGATGGACATTTCATAGTGGTCAAGGGAAAAATACAACAAGAAGACATTTCAATTCTAAAGATTTATGCACCCACATTAAATGCTGCCAGATTCTTGAAACAGACCTTAATTAGTCTGAGCAATATGATATCTTATAACACCATACTAACAGGGGACTTTAACACTCCTCTTACAGAGCTGGACTGATCCTCTAAACAGAAATTAAACAAAGATATAAGAAACTTAAATGATACCTAGAACAAATGTGCTTGATAGACGTATATAGAACATTTCCATTCCAAAGCCAAAGAATATACAGTCTTCTCATTGGCCCATGGAACATTCTCCAAAATTGATCATCCTAGGACACAAAACAAACCTCAACAAATTGAAGGAATTTAAATTTTACCTTGTATCTTCTCAGACCACAAGCCATAAAAGGTGATACTCAACTCCAACAAAAACATTTTACCCCACACAATGGTATGGAAATTAAACAACCTTATGCTGAATGACACTTGGGTGCAGGAAGAAATTAAAGAGGAAATCATTGACTTCCTTGAGCACAACAACAATGAAGACACAAGCTACCAAAACCTGTAGGATAGAGCAAAAGCAGTCCTGAGAGGAAAATTTATTGCTTTAGATGCCTACATTTGAAAAACAGAAAGAGAGAGCATCAATAAATTCACAGTCCATCTTATGGAACTGGAAAAAGAAGAACAATCTAAGCCTAAACCCAGCAGAAGAAAAGAAATATCCAAAATTAAGGCAGAGATTAATGAAACTGAAAACAAAACAATCATTCAGAAAATTTAATGAAACAAGGAGTTAGTTTTTTGAAAAAATAGATAAACCTTTGGCTAGACTAACTAGAAATAGAAAAGTAAAATCTCTAGTAACCTCAGTCAGAACTGATAAAGGGGAAATAACAACTGATGCCACAGAGATACAAGAGATTATCTCTGAATACTACCAGAAACTCTATGCCCAGAAACTTGACAATGTGAAGGAAATGGATCAATATTTGGAATTACACCCTCTCCCTAGACTTAGCCAGGATGAAATAGATCTCCTGAACAAACCAACTCAACCAGTGAGATCAAAGAAACAATAAAAAAACTCCCAACAAAAAAAAATGCCCTGGTCTGGAAGGCTTCACACCAGAATTCTATCAAACCTTCAAAGAAGAGCTTATTCCCATATTGCAGAAATTGTTCCAAAAAATTTCAGAGGAAGGAAACATCACCCTGATGCCAAAATCAGGAAAAGAACCAACTAAAAAGGAGAACTTCAGACCAATTTCACTAATGAATATAGATGCAAAAACTCTCAACAAAATCCTAGCCAACAGATTACAGCTTATCATTAAAAAAAGTCATACATCATGATCAAGTAGGTTTCATCCCAAGGATGTAAAGCTGATTTAACCAATGCAAGTCCACAAACATTGTTCACCATATCAACAGAAGCAAAAACAAAGACCATATGATCCTCTCAATATATGCAGAAAAAGCATTTGATAAAATCCAGCATCCTTTTCTAATTAGAACACTGAATAGTTTAGGCATAGGTGGCACATTTCTTAAACTTATCAAAACCACTGTTGTGCTCGAAATTCCCCCAAATGGCCCCAGCAGACAAATCCAAGACACACTCCGATGTAAAAAGCAAGAGGTGAGATTTATTCAAACCTGGGTCTGGACTCTCCTAGCCTGCAAGCTGAGGTCAAGCCCTGAACCTGGGGTGTATGAGGTTTTTATGGGGTACAGAAAGCAAAAAGGGAAGAAGGGTACGAGTATACTTTTGATTGGTGGTTAGTGATTTCCCTAGTAAAGTTAAATTCTTGATTGGTGGTTGATGATTTCACTAGTAAAGGAGGATTTGGATTGGTACAGGTGAGGGGTGGGGATTTTTTAACCGGGGGCTAGAGTTGGTGCAGCCTGATTAGGTGGCTGGAGAGAAATACCTTCAAAATTTCAAGGTAATAGAAATTTATTGTTTATTATGGTAGCTGTTTGCCTAAGGTGACTCAGTTAACAAGGACTTACGGTTCTGCTGCCCAAGGTGGCATAATCAACAGCTACGGCTGAGCAACCAGGAATGGAATGGGGGAGGCTGCAGGGTGCGGCCCTGCTGGCTAGGGGCTAGGAACAGAACTTATGCAGTAAACAACAAAATGGAGCTGGTCTGGCTCTCACACCATCTATAACTAACCCACTGCTAATATTCTACTGAATGGAGTAAAAAGGCACCCAAATGAGAGTAGAGGAGGTAAAACTCTCCCTCTTTGCTGATGATATGATCTTACACTTAGAGAACCCTAAAGACTCAACCACAAGAATCCCAGAAGTCATTACAGAATACAATAATGTCTCCGGATATAAAATCAATATCCACAAGACAGTAGCCTTTGTATACAGCAATAACAGCCAAGATGACAGGTTAATTAAGGACACTTAATTAACTCCCTTCACCATAGCTTCAAAGAAAATGAAATACTTAGGAATATACCTAACAAAAGAGGTGAAGGACCTCAATAAAGAAAATTATGAAACCCTAAGAACAGAAATAGCAGAAGATATTAACAAATAGAACATACCATGTTCATGGCAGGGAAGAATCAACATTGTTAAAATGTCTATACTTCCCAATCCAATCTGTAGATTCAATCTCATCCCTATTAAAATACCAACATCCTTTGAAAACTTAGAAAAAAATGATTCTTCATTTTGTATGGAACCAGAAAATCCCCATATAGCTAAGGCAGTTCTTAGGAATAAAAACAAAGCCAGGGGCATCAGCATGTCAGACTTCAGGCTGTACTACAAGGCCATAGTGATCAAAACACCATGGTACTGGCACAAAAATAGAGACATAGACATTTGGAATTGAATAGAAAACCAAGAAATGAGACTAACACCTTATAGCCACCTAGTCTTCAATAAACCCAAATAAGAACATACAATGGGGAAAGTGTCATGAACTAGCACAGTAACTATTCCCCAGGGTGGAATTTGTGGGGAGTAAGGAAAATATAGCACAAGAGAAGTATAGAAACAAAGGATGAGATGGGGAAAACTGACTGAGCTAATGGCTGCAGCCAGCACCAAAGCACAAAAACAGCTCTATTTTATAGTATTTGTACAGGATTGTCCAGGGCGAAGCAGCATAGACAATAAGGGAAATAGCATAAACAAAAGACATAGTTTTGGTCTTACAGTACAATAGGAAAATGTAAATGACTTTAATAAAGAGAAATCATCTTGTTAATGGTTTCTACTCAACTTCATTAACATATGACAAGAAGCAAAAGGCAAGATCATGAGGATCTAGGCATAGTCCAAAGGAAGAACTACGTGACTTAGTGGTTACTACTTAATTTTGTCGGCATATGACAAGGAGAGGGAAGGGAAAGATTATAGGGATCTCTGCATAATTAACAAGACAAAGAAAGAGTTATGTGACTTCTGGCAGAGGGAACATGAAGAAAGGAATATGGCTGTTTTGAGAATGGAGAAGCAGTTGGGGGTTCATTCTCTGAATGTTCCCCAGGCTGTGAGGGTCCTGCCGTCTAACAGCCCACTCTCCACAGGAAAGAATCCGTATTCAATAAATGGTGCTGAGAGAACTGGATAGTCACGTGTAGAAGACTGAAACAGGACCCACTCCTTCTCCTTTCTCCACTCATAAAAATTGATTTAAGATGGATAAAAGACCTAAATTTAAGGCATAAAATGATTAAAAATCCTCAAAGAAAGCATAGGAAAAACACTTGAAGATATCAGCCTGGGGGAAGACTTTATGAGGAAGACTTCTGTGGCAATTTCAACAGCAATAAAAATAAACAAATGGGACTTAATTAAACTGAAAAGCTTCTGTATAGCTAAGGAGATCACAACCAAAGCAAATAGATAACCTACACAATGGGAAATAATACACATGATAAAAGCCAACAATCCCATGTATCAATGGGCAAGAGACATGAATAGAACCTTCTCTAAAGAAGACAGATGAATGGCTAAGAAATATATGAAAAAATGCTCATCATCCCTAATTATTAGAGAAATGCAAATCAAAACCACCCTGAGTTACCATCTAACCCTAGTGAGAATGCCCCACATCACAAAATCTCAAAACTGCAGATACTGACGTGAATGTGGAGAGAAGGGAACACTTTTACACTGCTGGTAGGACTGCAAAATAATACAACCTTCTTGGAAGGAAGTATGGAGAAACCTCAAAGAACTCAAGCTAGACCTCCCATTTGATCCTGAAATCCCATTACTGGGCATCTACCCAGAAGGAAAAAAATCCTTTTATCATAAGGACACTTGCACTAGACCATTTATTGCAGCTCAATTTACAATTGCCAAAATGTGGAAACAGCCTAAATGCCCAG
>CAUYQV010035736.1:0-37835 GCA_963574575.1 Galagoides demidoff | reverse complement strand
TTATGTTACTTCCAGGGTAACTGAAGATAGTTAAGTTTGCAGAGTAAGAGAAGTGCATAGGTAGGAAGAACAGAGTGGTACCAATCCTCCAGGTTGCCTCTTCCTAGCCTAGGAACAGGGGTAGTAATACAACCTTCCCCTATATAGGCAGCTCCTACAGTACGAGGTAAGTGCTGTAGGTTTGTTAAGTTGAATTTGTATGTAAGTTGGAACAGGTACATGTACCTATTACCTGTAATAGCCTCCACTCCTAAGTACAAGTTGTATGTAAGTTGGATGTTTGTAACTCAGGGACTGCCTGTACTCTAAACGTCTTTCTTTTCTGCTCTTTCATTCTCTCACCTATGTCACCCACTCACCATGGATCTATAAAAGGCTGGCTCTGCTGAGTTCAACAAAGCTCAATCCCTTTCTGCTGACTGGAGGTATAGACCTCCCAGGAAATCGCTCTCTTATCCCAGGATTTCTGCCAATGCTCTAGCAACAAATGCAGATCCAAGCTGCTTCAAGGGAACTGAGGAGCTTTTTCTCTATAATACTGTGAGAGTGAGACAGGCTCCTGCACAGAGTGGGAGCTTCAGAGGCCCAAAGTCCCATTCACCCTTCTTTGAATCCCTATCCCAATATGTTAGGCTAAACATATGAATTGCTTATATTCACCCTTTTTTTTGAGACAGAGCCTTAAGCTGTCACCCTGGCTAGAGTGCTGCAACATCACAGCTCATAGCAACCTCTAACTCCTGGGCTCAACCAATTCTCCTGCCTCTGCCTCCCAAGTAGCTGGGACTACAGGCGCCCACTACAACGTCTGGCTATTTTTTGGTTTCAGCCATCATTGTCTGGCGGGCCAGGGCTGGATTTGAACCTGCCAGTTCAGGTGTATGTGGCTGGCACCTTAGTCACTTGTGCCATAGGCGCCGAGCCTCACCCATTATTTTTTACCTATAAAAATGGCAATTTCATGTAGTTCAACCTAATATCTCTACAAGCAGTCCTGCCATAGTTCCAAGAATTTTCCTTAAATCTTCTTTTAGGCTAATGCTACCAGTAATGTCACACAAACATTATTTTGGAAGGTGATACATCTTCTGATGTTCCCCACTTCAGTAAATGGCAATTCCATCCTACTGACTGCTTAAGCCAAACACCTTGTGGTCGTACCCATTCTCCCACAACCTATAAACAATCCATCAGCAAATCCTGTTGACTCTGTCACATCCTATCATTTTTTGATTGCTCACCACCACCATTCTGAGCCAAGCCAACCTTCTTCTGCCTGGTATGGTAGCTTTAAGGTAGGCCCACAAATTCCTTAACCTTCCTTCAAGAGGTGGAGCTTAATTCTCTCCCCTTGAGTGTAACCTGGAATAAAGTTAAATATAGCAAAAACGAAGCAGAAATGACACCAGAGACAAGGTCATAGAAGGTATCATGGATCCTTGCTCAGTCTTTCTCAATCCTTCTCTGATCAGTTTCTCTGTGGAAAGCCATTCACCATGTCCTAAAGACTGAGGACATGCAGGCAACCTCAAGAAGAGACCCAGAAGAAAGGAACTGGGGCATCCTGCCAACAGCAGCTGTTAGTGAGCCATCTTGGAAGCAGATTCCCTAGTCCCAGTTAAAGCATTCAGATGATGGCAACCCCAACCACCAGCTTGACTACAGCTTCAAGAGATATTCTAAGCCAGAAACATCCCACTAATCTGCTCCCTGATTTCTGATCTATAACAAATATGTGAGATAATAAACGACTGCTGTTTTAAACTGCTAAACTTGGGGGATACTTTCTTGCACAGTCATAGATAACTAATACATCTAGATTACTACAAAAGCTTCCTCAATGGTAGCAATGTTTTCTAAATTTTATTTCTTCTATACAGAATAGTCAGAATGATCCTTTTAAAATATAAGACAGATCATGCCGACTCGGCGCCAGCCACATACACCTAAGGTGGCGGGTTCAAATCCCCAGCCCGGGCCCGCCAAACAATGATGGCTGCAACCAAAAAAAAAAGAGCCAGGCATTGTGGCGGGCGCCTGTGGTCCCAGCTACTTGGGAGGTGGAGGCAGGAGACTCACTTGAGCCCAGGAGTTGGAGGTTGCTGTGAGCTGTGATGCCACAGCACTCTACCCAGGGGAACAGCTTGAGGCTCTGTCTCAAAAAAAAGACAGATCATACCACTCAGAATTCTCCAGGATGGGCAGCACCTGTGGCTCAGTGAGTAGGGCGCTGGCTCCATATACTGAGGGTGGTGGGTTCGAACCCAGCCCCGGCCAAACTGCAACAACAAAAAAAATAGCCAGGTGTTGTGGCGGGTGCCTATAGTCTCAGCTACTTAGAAGGCGGAGGCAAGAGAATCGCCTAAGAGCTGGAGGTTGCTGTGATGCCATGGCACACTACCAAGGGCAACAAAGTAAGACTCTGTCTCTAAAAAAAAAAGAACTCTCCAGGCTACTCAGAGTAAAAAACAAAATTCTTATAATGGCCTATGGACTCCTAATTACTCAACGCTAGCCCCTACTTGTTTTAGTAACATTTCCTACACCTCTGCCCTTTGCTCGAATTCCTTTAGCACACAGCCCTCCTTGCTATGCCAGCTTGGAACACACCAATATCAGGGCCTCTTTCTCCACTAATCATCATGATATGTTCCCTCATGACCTTTAGGTCTCTGTTCAAATATCGCCTTCCCAGTAAATTATTCCCTAATCATCAAATACCATCACCCCTTTCCACACACTGGTATTTCTACCTTATCATGTTTTTTCTGTTCCTATCTAATTCCTATGTATAACACACCAACCAAAATGTAAATATGACAAATGCAAAAAACATTGTTCTATTGAATGCTATATTCCTAGCTCCTAAAACAGTACATAGTATACAAAAGGAGTCCATTAAAAATTTAACTAACTGACTGAATATAAGGACATTAGGTAAAACGATTCACATTATCACCAATGGTCTTACAGAATACTGACAGTTTTATAGCCATTTAAAAAGCAAAAAAAAAAGAGAGAGAGAGAGAGATCATGTACAATTTGTACAGTACCGTTCGCTTTTCACAACAATCACTTACCATCTTTATTAAAAACTCTTTAAGATCTGGGAGAGCAAGGCAGAAGAAATGTTCGAGCTCAGGATTTCCAGACCAGCCCAAACAACAGCAAAACCCTGTCTTTACAAAAATAGAAAAATTAGGCCCAGTTCAGTGGCTCATACCTGTAATCCTAGCAATCTGGGAGGCTGAGGCAGGTGGATTGCTTGAGCTCAGGGGTTGGACACCAGCCTGAGCAAAAGCAAGACCCCCAACTCTACTGGAAAAAAAAAAAAAAAACAGAAAAAACTAGCCTAGCATGGTATCTACGTGGGAGGCTAAGGCAAGAGGAATGCTTGAGCCCAGGAGTTTGAAGTTGCTGTGAGCTGTGATGCCATGGTACCCTACCCAGGGCAACAGAGTGAGACTTAGTCTCAAAAAAAAGCAAAGAAAAATTAGCAGGACATTGTGGCATGTACCTGCAGTCCCAGCTATTCAGGAGGCTATGCAGAAGGATGGCTTGAGTCCAGGAGTTTGAGGTTGCTATGAGCTAGGCTGATGCTATGGCACTCTAGCCTGGGCTACTCTGTCTTGAGTTGACTCTGTCTCCAAAAACACAAAAAGGAAAAAAAAAACCTCTTTGAAATAAGATTATTGTCATCTTCATTTTACAGACAAAACTAACTCTTAAAAAATGGAAGGGATATAACTGATTAGTGACAGAGCAAAGATTGAACCCCAGTGTGATTCCAAATTCTATGCTCTCTCTACATGAGCTGCCTTCTAAGGTATGATACAAACTGGCCAGACTTCACACCCATAATCCTAGCACTCTGGGAGGCTGAGGTGGGTGGATTGCTTAAGGAGTTCAAGACCTGAGCCACAATAAGCCCTATCTCTAAAAACAGCCACGTGTTGTGGCAGGGCCTGTAGTCTCAGCTACTCGGGAAGCAGAGACAACAGGATCACTTGAGCCCAGGAGTTTGAGGCTGCTATGAGGCCATGGCACTCTGCTGAGGGTAACAAAGTAAAACTCTGTCCACTCCCCACCCACCCACCCCACCCCCGCCAAAAAAGAAAAAAGTATAATACAAACAATGAAATCACAGGTCTGTAAGGGGCACTTCCTAAATGGTGAGAAATAATGACACGTAGGTCTGCAGTTCTTTGATGCAAAAGGAGCAAAGAAAGGTATTACAGAATTGTGACTGGAGGAACCAATAGGAAAACCTAGGTTCTAGCCTTGGTTTTGTTATAATCGATCATTTTGGGGACATCAACCGTCCTTTCTCAGCCTTCTCAATAAATTGTAGATCATAATTCCAGCCTCCATAACTCAAACAGGGCTGATGTAAAGATCAATTCTACAGACGTTTGGGAACCGAGGGAAGTCATCACGTGTCTTGGGGGCAGCTTCCCAGCTCCACCCACTTGTTCGAAGTGGGACTCCAGGCAAATTACTTGATCTATGAAGGCCTCGGTTTCTTTATGTGTAAAATGTGAAGATATAGAGCCCATCTTATAAAATCGCCCTGAGGATTAAGTGGGCCTTTACGTGTAAAGGCATTTACCAGCACCTGGCTGGTCCTGTAAAGGCATTTACCAGTACCGACACTTTGCAACTATTCAGTAAACAGTAGCTATTACTGTCATCATGTGCTAGACTCCAGGATATAGATATGAAAAAGGCAAGGCATAACATCTAATGAACGAGCTCCTGGTAACAAAAGGGAGCAGGAAAAGTAACTCGGTGCAGTGAGTGCAAAAACCGAGGAGCGAACGTCGCCGCGCCTGCAGAGCGCGACTGAGAAGTGATATTTGAGTAGGGTCCTTAAGAATGAGAGTTCCAGACTCCGGCGCCGGAGGCACCGGGCTTTCAGACACATCTCGTGCAAAGCCGCCAAGACACTGGGAGCAAGATGGGCGGGAGAGTGCCGTGCCTCATCCTGACACCCCGGGATTGGGTCGGGAAGTTCTCTGCGCGGGCTGGAGCCCAGATTGGTGGCGACTGTAGGAAGCCGAGGCAAACCAAGCGGGAGCCCTAGGACCAGTACCAGCCCCTCTCTGGGCCTCGGGCTGCTCCCAGGTAACTGGAGGCCGCAGCCCGAACGGGACTCCCTCAGGCACCCTAGGCTGGCGGCTCTCCGGGCCTTGGACCGTTAATCTGGTCACCTCCCACCTGCCCCTGAGGCCCCACCTCACCGCGCTCGGCTCCTGCAGATTCCCGGCGTGCTCCTCAGCGCGGGAGCTACTGCAGCAGCGGCTCAGGCTCGGCTGGGGGCGGGGGTCCCACCGCCCGGCTCAGGCCCAGACCCCGCCCCCCAAACTTCCGTCCTCCCGCCCGGCGGGATAGCGCGCCTAGGGGCGGGCTGCACCGCGGGGGCCCCTCGCCATGTTGGGTAATGGCAGCCGATTTACTTAAAAAGCCCAGAAGGAAAGGAGAGATCATATTGAGACGTAAAAACCATCGCCAGAAATGAAAACAGTCACAGTCTCCGAGTTCGAGTAAGGGACGTTTTGGGGAAAAAACTTGCCCTCAATCATTTTGACTTCAGAGTTACATACTGCGCATGTGCCAAGGTCATTTGGTTGTTAAGTACGCCTGCGCATTGCCCTACCCTACAGACCGAATACAATTACAACGGCGTGGAAAACAGGATAACAGGTTGCGGGTTAGCGTTAAAACCTGCTGGGAGACCAAGGCTAGCTAGGGTTTTCTCATCTTTGGACCCATACGCTCCAAGCAGCATCAGGCAAAACAACGCAGCAGAGTGACTTGGTGTCGTTTGGGACGCTCAGCACTTCGTTTCGTCTACTTGCCTTTGCTCAGAATGTTATCTTGTAGCTTGTCCTATATTGGTCGAGGGAACTGTGGTTTGTCTACTTTTCTGTTTTATGCTAATTTCTAGAGGACTGTTTTTCTTCCCTGTAGGACCCAAGCGTCAATCCCTTAACATTTTGTGTATAAAGCATCAATTCACTTTCTAAAAATTGTAAATTTCCTTACCTGTCTTTCTCCTCTCAGTGCTCAATTTTTAGTACTAAAAACAGGCCCGCATGGGGAGCTCTCTCGCAGTCTCTGAGGCGGATCGGATTCTGCATCTATGTATGGAGTGAGCTGAGGATGCGAGAACCTGCTATGGCCATCAGACCTATTGATCAGAAGTCAGTCCATCAGATTTGTTCTAGGTAGGTGTTACTGAGTCTAAGCACTGCAGTGAAAGAGTTGGTAGAAAACAGTGTGGATGCTGGTGCCACTAATGTTGATGTTTCATTTCTTTTTTTTTTTTTTTTTTTTTGAGACAGAGCCTCAAGCTATCCCCCTGGGTAGAGTGCCATGGCATCACAGCTCATAGCAACCTCCAACTCCTGGGCTCAAGCGATTCTCCTGCCTCCACCTCCCAAGTAGCTGGGACCACAGGCGCCCACCACAACGCCCCCCATTTTTTGGTTGCAGCCATCATTGTTGTTTGGTGGGCCCAGGCTGGGGATTCGAACCCGCCACCTTAGGTGTACATGGCTGGCGCCTTAGCCGATTGAGCCACAGGCACCAAGCCGGGAGGCAATTTCTATTGGCTCCTCTTAGTGGGGACATCCAATTTGCTGATCTTGGGCTCACCCCAATGTTCCTTGTTACTAATGGAGAATTTTCCCCTCTTTCCCTCACCATCTGGCATGTGGAACTTCCCATGGTTGTGGTCCAGGTGCAGGATACAGCAAGGATCCTGGATGAGGTGAGCTAGACCCTTGAGGCTGCAGTATGTCTGTCTGGGCTGGGTGGGCAGGATGGAGGGAAGGTTAAGGCCAGTCCCTGAACACATGTCCTGGAGCCTCCAGGTTCTCTTGTACACCGCCATCTGCCACGTGGAAACTGTCTGGATTTTATTCTCCACACTCTATGTGGATCCAGGGCTGCCTGGGATGTGTCTTGTGGGGGTGGATTCTGGTCTCAGGAGACTTGCTGTCCTACTGAGAGGCCAGCTTCACCCATACTACATGGACAGCAATGCAAAGTCTTATCTACTGAGTCGCAGGTGGCATGTTTTCAAAATAAAACGTTCAGAAAAGGCCAGAATAGTTAAGGAAGCCTTTCTGGTGGAGGCAGAATTAGCTAGATGTAGCACTGAAGAAGAAGGTGGAAAACATGGCTTTGGCTCAAGGGACCAAGGACCAGTTTAGGTTTTGGCTAGCTGGTTTGGGACTTTCTAGGGACTAGAAGAAGTTTGAAGTTTGATTCTAGACAAAGCAAGGGCAGTTCTCTGCGATAGCGGGTGCGGGTGAGAAGCAGGGTTCCCAGGGCCTCTTGCACTTTGTGAGCAGCTCATCAGGAGTGAGCCAGGGGCAGAGGCTGGGTGGAGAGACAGGAAGGAGAGCCCTGGTCAGATGGGCAGTTAGGAAAAGGGCAACCACTTCCTGCCATCAGGGAATCCCCAGGCTGACAGCGGAATACCATTTGACATTTTTAGTGCAATGTGGACTTAAAGTGCAGGGTCAGGATGTGGGATCCACAGGCCCCGCACCCCTTACCTCACTTCCTTTTGCTCCCAGACCGAGGTGGGGTCCGCCAAGTGAGCCAGCCATAATTGCGCCTGACAGGCAGCCTCCTGCTTCTGGCTGCAGTTGCGAGAGACTGCCGATTTGGAAAGGGAGGCAAAGTCCTATCCAGGGAAGCAGCACGGAGCCCTCTGTCTTGATTGAGAGGCACTTTGTGGCCAAAACCCACAGCCTGCTCTGAAGAAGACCCAGCCCAGGGATGAGTTATTAAAAAAAAGTTAAAATCCTTAATAACTGGACTTGTAATATATAACAGTGAAGGCTCAGATTCTGAGAGCGGAGATCTGGCTGCAGTTTCATTGTCAGAAAGCAAATCAAAACTGTAGCTTTTGGGCCAGACCCTAAAGAGGGCCAAGTGTCCTGCTGCCGGGCCAGCCAGGCCACAGGCTGAGGCTGGGTGTGGGTCAGCAGGGCCAGAGGAGAGCAAATCCTGGGTGTGCTGGGCACAGGGCCAGTTGAGCCACAGGTTCAAAGGGTCTCAGGTCTAGGGTGAATGGTCCAGGGACAAACTCCAGAAAAATGCCTCCCCTGGAGGCCCTACCTCAGTTCTGGGGCTTCTAACTTAGTTTATTTCCCCCTCACTTGAAGACTAAGCCTCATGCCAAGATCCTGGGTCCTGTCTGGTTTTAAGGATCCCCAAGGCTGGCTGGGTGCAGTGGCTCATGCCTGTAATCCTAGCATTCCAGGAGGCTGAAGTGGGAGGATCACTTGAGGTCAGGAGACCAGCCTGAACAAGGGTGAGACCCCCGTTTCTACTAAAGATAGAAAAAATTAGCTGGGTGTGGTGGTGGGCACCACCTCTAGTCTCAGCTACTTGGGAGCTTTGGAAGGAGAATCACTTGATCATACCACTGTACTCTACCCAGGGTGATAGTAAGAGTTGCAAATAAAAAAAAAAGACAGAGAGAATCCCCAGGGCGGGGTGGAGTCAGAGGGTTAGTTCTGTGGCTGTGTGGCTGCAGCTGGTTCTATAAGAAGCCTGATGCCCAGCAGGATCTTCCTGCTTTGCTGTAGTTGATCTCCTGCCTTGTGCCCCACATCCATTTACCTTCTCTCAGGCTCTCAGCCTGATTCCTGCTCAGACCTTCCCTTAGGCTGTGCAATGCTGGGCAGGGAGTTTAGCACTGGTCATAGGAGCCCTTGAGTGTCTGGGAGCAGAGGGCAGAGTGGATGTGAGGGAGCTGTCTGGTCGCAGGGGTGTGGACTAGGACCTAGGGGCTGGGGAGAGACTAGCTAGGGTCTCCTGGGACAGCTGTGGTAATAGGCACCTGGAACAGAGAGGCGCTAGCAGGAATGGATGGACAAGTGACTCTGAGGGATGGGTTAAGTGGGCCTCTCCTGTACCAACTGCCTCGTGGTGTAGAGTTTCACGAGTGTCCTGTGGAACAGGATAGTAGGGATGGCTTCCTGGAAGAGGTGATACTGAGCTAGCTTTTGAAGCAGGGATTGGCAGAAAGGGTGGGGGAGGAGCCCAGGCAGCAGTGCCGTGGGCTGGGGGTGTGTCATGGCCTGGGGTCAGTTCAATGAGCTATAAACTTTCCCTTCTCCCATCTGGGACATCCATATCTGGGCTTCTTCTTGATGGAGAAGAGATCTTTGCATTGCATTTAAGGCTTTGGGGGTGTGTGGAGACCTGTGCCCCCTTCAGGAAGGGGATAGAGGGGGAGGAGTTCGTTGCCTCCTTCCAGCTCTCCAGCTGTCTCCTTGTCTTTGTCTTTCCCTCTTTTTGGAGCCTCTTCCCACTCTCCCTTCCTCTGTTTGCTCCTTGGCCCCAGCTCCCTCCTTCTCCCCGCCTTTTCTGAGCCCTCTGTCTGTTTCTTTTCCTTTTTGTCTGGAGAACAAAGGCAGTCTGAGCTGCCAAGGGGAATGAGTTCAAAGAAACTGCAATTTTAGATTTCCTGAGAACTGGAGAGTGTGTGCCTGCACGTGTGAGTGTGTGCGAGTGTGTACACTCGTGAGGATCAACACACATGCACGCACAAGAAGCAGCAGAGGTGATGGTGGGATCTTGAACACTCAAGGGCCCCAGGATGTGGATGCTGTGTAGAGGAAGACCTATGGGGGCAGTCTTCCCCACTGGGGGGCATGGTCCAGAGCACTACCCTTGCTCTGTGGCTCCCCTCCTGCAGGGGCAGGGGAGGCCTTGGTAGAAGGCATCGCATGCTTCTTGGCTGTTTTTACTGCTGGCTCAGAGGGCTGACCAGATGTCACTCCATCCGCCCTTCTAAATCCAGGCAAGAGGGTATATGGCTTTTACTCTTAGATGTGCCTGAGGTACTCTCCAGCACCCCCAAATCCACTAGAAGGAAAAATTTAGTGTTTTGCAATCAGAAAAATAAACCCAGTGGTCCCCATCCCCCTATCCCTCCCCAAGGCCTTAATTTAAAACACTGTTTTTCCTGGGAAGTGTAATTAGAGCAACATGTTGTTCCTAATGAGCTGGGTGGGGCAGGCAGACAATGGAGCCCTCCCAGCCTGCCTGGCTGCCCCCTGCCTGGAGCTCCCTAAGGAACCAGGATGTGAATGTCCAGAGGGTCTCCTGAGTGTCCCCTGCTGAGTGAGGTGGAAGGACTATGGGCTACTGGTGATGAGGCTGACCTAGGTGGTAAGGGAGGCTTGCCAACACTTCCCCTGTCTTGGGAATGACTGCCAGTCTAGGTGGCCCCTAGGGCAGTGGGTGACTAGGGGAGGGACCATCTTTCTTGGCTCAGAGCCTCGGCTCCCTTACCAGCAGGACTGATGGACAGAAGCAGGCCTGAGTGTGGCTTCTACTCTACTGGGGGAGAGAAGCTCACTTGTCCTTGGGGTTCTTTTGTTCTGAGCTGGCCTGATAAACACCCCACACACCTGTAGACTCATCGGTGCTGCTGCTCCAGGTCTGCTCTGTATTAAGGGAGCAGAGAAAGGACAGGTCAAATGTGGCTTCCTCCATTTAGGCTTCTCAGAGTCCCTGTCAACCATAGGACAGTGAATCAGGATGTCCTGGTGGCACTTTAAATCCACACCTCGCCCCCTACCCCTCAACTCCCACCTGGTGGTGCTGATAGGCTTCCTGGTTCTGATAAGGGTCATGGCACTCTGGTTGAGTTCACTGTCCTGGAGAGAGGGTGTCATACCTCTCAGGTGGGCAGGATTAGAACAAAGTTGTAAACCAGGCTGAGGAGCTGGCTATGGCTGAGGCTGGGGATTCCTGCGTGTGAGATGGCCAGAGACTGGATGGGATCATGGGAACGAGCTGGTGGTGGTGCAGACTGTTCCTCTCCGGCATCCCATCACCCCTACGTGTTCTTTGGGTTGAGCCACAAGCTGGTGATTATGGACTTTGGAGAGAGAAGTTTCCAGGGAGGGAGTGCCAGAGGCTGAAACATGGTGCTCTGGGCAGCAGTAGGTGGAGAGAAGGCAGGATGGAGACAGGAGGAGAGAAAGGAGAGGAGGGATGCCTGGCATTTCAGGGCTGGGCAAAGAAAGGGAGGGGTGCTGCTGGTAAGACTCAGTGTATTGCACGTAGGGACCACATAGATAGCCAGGGTTAAGAAAAGTCAGAGAATAAGGTTAGGGCAGGTTCATGTAGAGACTTAGAGTTAAGAAAAGTCAGAGATCAAGGTTATAAGAAGTTTCAAGAGTGTTTGAGAGATTTTCTGAAGGATGGAGAGCTTGAACTAGTCCCTGAAAGATGTGTTAGATTCAGAAAGACAGCAGAGGAAACCCAATGAAACAGGGGA
Organism: Galagoides demidoff; assembly: GCA_963574575.1. Lineage (NCBI taxonomy): Eukaryota > Metazoa > Chordata > Mammalia > Primates > Galagidae > Galagoides > Galagoides demidoff. Next base: position 26,521 of record CAUYQV010035736.1, on the reverse strand, counting down.
AAAGTAAGAAGGCACTGGTGGGGGGAGGGGGTTGATGAAGACCCAGGTCAGGCTGAACAGATGAGGGTGTTGGGGAGGAGGACAGTGTACATTGGAGTCATTTCTTTATCCTCTCATCCACCCACCCATCCATCTGTCTGCCATCCCTCCCTCCCTTCTTTCCATTATACATTCATAATCATTCATTTATTGAACAGAGATTCAGCTGTAGTTCCTTTGTGCAGAATCCCTGGTTTAAGCAGGAACGGAGTCAAATGCACACAGAGATGGTACAGGTGATAAGTGTGTCTTTTAATGGGAGTAAGTGCAAGTTGCTATAGGAACCATGGGGGCACTAAAATGCAAGTTCAGGACACCAGGGAAGATTAAAATGGACGTGTGTGATCTGAATAGGAGGCACCAGATGAAGTGGGGTAGAAGCACATTCTGGACAGAGGGACCAGTGAGCTCCAAACCCCAAAGCTAAAGAGACCAAGTTGCCTCCTGCAACCTGCTAGTGTTCAGAAGGGCAGATAATGGGCCTGTCTGGGAGGTTGCTTGTCATTATATGGGATCCTGGAGGGGAAATCTGGTGAGAGGCTGGCTCAGAGAAGCCAGAAGAAGCTAGAAGATAAGGCCATGTCAAAGCATTTGCACTTCATCTTGGGTGAATGGAGAGATGTTGAGGGTCTTGAAGCAGAGAGTGACAGTAGAGAGACCTCACACTGGCTGCAGAGCACAGCTGCGTTGGTGGTTGGGGAGGGGCAAAACCAGGTGTAAAGAGACCGCTTAGGTGGATGCTGGTGAATCTAGTCAAGAAAGGCTGGTGGTTTGAACTGAGAGAAGAGATAGGTGAGGTCTTGGGAGTTGTCTGGGAGGCAGAATTGCCGATGATTGGTTATCAATGAGACATGGTGATGGGGGCATCAGGGGCCAAGGGTGGCATGGAGCTTTGGCCTGGTTGTCAGATGAATGGTGGGGCCAGTTTCTTAGATGGCATTTGAAGGGAAAGATAAAGAATCTAGTTTTGGACAAGTTTTGTGTGAGGCCAGTAGGACACATAGGTGAATTGAGCGGAAAGGTGTTGGGAGTGGGGCTGGGGGTTGAGCAGAGCTGCTTGGACGGCCTAGGAGAGGTCCAAGGAGGCCTGGCGTTTTCAGAGAAAGGGGGTGCTGCCCGAGAGACTGAGCACGCAGTGCGTATAGGCCACTGGTATGGATCCAGAAAGACAGTGGGGCCAGCTCAGCCTGCTAGGTGCTTCTGAGTGAGAAGAGCTCAAGAGTGTCCTTCAGGTTGAGCCACAAAGCAGGTGATTATTGACTTTGGAGAGAGAATTTTCCATAGAGCGGCTGGGCAGATGCATGGTGCAGTGGGGAGCAGTGGTGTGGATGTGAGGGAGGATGGAGACAGGAAGAGAAAGAAGGGGAAGGAGGCTATCACGGTGACACAGAGAAGAGGGCATGGGTGGATCTGAGAGAGGTGGGTGTCTTTAGTAGGGTAAGACAGATCCAGGAGGTAGTGTGAAAAATGAGGGAGAAGCACTTAGGAGTGGACATGCAGTCCCAGGTTCACAGGCACCCAGCAGGCTGCTGTGTGCACCAGGGGAGACGGCTGGCGTGGGGGAGGGCTACTGTGGGAGAGGACTGCCATGGGTAGAACTGCCATAGGAGAGGACTGCTGTGAGAGAGGACTGCCATGGCGGCTCTCAGGCCGGGAAGAGGGGGAGCCACAGAGACATGCAACTCGGGAGGCAGCGGCAGATGGCAGGGGCAAGTGAGTGCTGGGACCCCCTGAGGACAGCAAAGTGGGCAGAGAAGACATTGGGATGAGTGCAGTGGCCTCATGCTGAGGAAGCTGCCCTGGGACACACCACTAACCCCTGTCTCTGCTTGTCTCTCCCTCCCGCCTCCACTGGGCCTGGCACTCTACAGCTGTGTGCTCCTGCCTTCTTCCTCCAGGGCCTTCTCCAAATGGTACCAGAGCATAACCTTCTCGAGATTCTCATTCCCCTGTCCTCCTCATTGAGCAGCTTCCTGAAAATGAGGAACCTGGTCCTCAGCTGATAGAGAGGAATGTCATTATTACAGAGCTCAAGGGAGCCCTGGGGGAAAGATGGAATGTGGAAAGGAGGGATAAAGTGACCCTGCCCAGAGTTTGGGGGCCTAGAGGGAATGTGTTTGGGGGAATGTATTTGTGAGTTTCCCTTGGTGATTTTAAGAGAAAAGCCGTGTGAGAAAGGTTGGTTGTTCTATTTTCTACTCAGAAGAGCTTGGGGCTGTCCCCTCCTTGATCTCATTTTGTTTTGCTTCTATTTTTTGGCCACATTGAATTGGGTATCAGTCATGAGCAGGCATGAATAGACCATGAGTGGGCCACAAGCACAACCCTTTCTTTAAAGAGGTCACCCTGCTATATAGTCATCTGCAGATGGGGGGCTTTGGAGTGCCCAGGGTGGATATCAAACTAGGGGTCCCCATAGCATCCAGGTTACTTCAGAAGCTGTGCAAGCTCTGCCTACATCCTTTAGGGCATTTCTTGTGGACCGGGGTGTACATGGCAGTCCCTGGAGTTGTACACTATGGCAACCCTGCGCATCACCCCTCCTCAGTCAGTCCAAACTGCATGTGCCTTCTACATCATCTCACCTGCGTTGTGGGTCTGAAGGAAAATGATGAATTCCTTCACTTCATCCCCTGGGAATTGCAGGGTAGTTATTCTGAAAGTTGCTTCTGATGGCTCAACTCTCCTCAAGTCACCCTGGGAAGGTCAACACCAACGTTGACCAGTGGTAGAAACAATATACTGGTAACAGTTATAGCATGAATTACTGTCATAGTCATTTAGTAAGCACCTCAAGTGGGCTAGGTACTCTTTCTATTTGTCCTTCCATTTAATTCTCAGAGAAATTTCATAAGGGTATAGTCATCTCAGATCTTCATATGAGGATACTGAGTCACCGAGGTTGAGTAATCTGCCCAAGATCAAACAGCTAGGATGTGACAGAGCTGGCACTAACAGTCAATGTCTGTCTGATTCTGGAACTTAACTTCTTACCACTAGGTCAGGGAAGTGTGGTGTCACTGGGCAGGAGTGCAGCTTGAGTTGGCTGTGAAGTGACTTGTGAGGTGGGAGGAACCTGTTATTTTTCTCTGCTCTGACTGCTGCCATCACCTATGGCAGAACATCTGTAGATGTATGTGCCATCCCTTTAGAAGGAACCCAAAACAAGTAATGAATGAAGTCAATGATTTATTGTTTATTAAATGAGATTACATGAGGCAAGCTCAGTAAGGTGTCCAGCATAGTCCTTTTAAAGATAGTTACCATTTTCTGAGTGTCAGGGTCTCCATGTAAGGATGTGGAGGTTGAGCACTGCACAAAGGCCTAAGAGGGTGCAATTTCTAGCACAGATGCTGTATATTTGTATTTATTATAACAATTTTCCAATAGGTGGCAGTAAAGTCTCTAGTTCTAATAAACTTGGAAAATATGATTTTTCTGTCATAGGACGTAAGGAGTCTTAAGAAAAGGACATCTTTCTCTAATTGTCACAAAGGCACCACATAGACTAGCAGTTCATGAGAGTTTACATGAACCAGGCAATTACATTGACATTTAGAGGTTGATAATTTTTACTAACTATTTTGTAGATAAAAAAATTGAACTATAGAGAAGTAAAATAACTTATTTAACTTTCTGAGTAGCAGAGCTAGGATTCACCTGGAGCCTGTGTTCTTAGTTATTGTTATTGGTGATTAGCTAAAGTGGTGCCTGCCTCCTTTGCCCCACCCTGCTTCCCCTGTGAAGCAGTGATCTTCGGGATCACTGAAGATTCTTGTCCAACGCTTTTTCAAACCCTTAGTAGGTCAGAGATGACACACGCCTCTTTCATCTCTATCTGTGTTGTGCAGGTGAGGGTGCCTACCCAGCAGTGTGCTGTGATGCTCTGGGGATGATGGACTTTTGTATCCCCTTCTCCCATTGGTCAATTGCTTTCCTCTTTCTGGCTCAAGTGCAAGTGTTCTGTCCTCACAGGGGACGGGCATGAGAAAAGGGAGTTGGGACTGTCTGTGGGAAGGCATGGGAGCGGAGCTGGAACACCAGGACAGATGATGACTCAGGAGGGTGTGAGCTAGGTGGCAGGAGAACCACGTGGAGGGAGGGCACATGGTCCTGTCTGGGATTGAGAGGTCCTGAAGTGGACACTCCAAGGAGGAGTGGGTGGTGTGCAGATGCATATGCATGTGTGTGCATGGCCTGTGTATGTCAGGGAGGGGGAGACCCCGAGCAGCTCATTGGTGCATCTGTCTGCATTATGGGAAGAGGGTGATTTGGGATTCAGTTCAGGGTGACCTGAACCTGGGTGAAGGGCTGCAATTGTTGGCTGTGGAGGAGATGGTGCCTGGCAGACACTGACTTAGCGCTTTCCTTCTGCCTGCCTGTTTGCCCTCTTTGGTGTCTTTTTGCTTCTGGTTCTGTGTCTCTCCATGCATGCCATCTCTTTCTGTCTTGTGTGTCCCTTTTCTTTCTTGTCTCTCTGCCTTGGGCTTCTGCCTACCTTTGTCCCTGCAGTCGGAGGACACAGACTTACCCTACCCACCACCCCAGAGGGAGGCCAACATCTATGTGGTTCCTCAGAACATTAAGCCAGCTCTCCAGCGTACCGCCATCGAGGTGAGTACCCTCTTGGGTGCCAGGCTGGGGTGCAGCCTTGCCCTTCCCCCTTCCTGGCCCCAGTGCTACCCAGGACCTGGCACCTATCCAGCTGCTTCCTCATATGTGTCCCCAGATCCTGGCATGGGGCCTGCGGAACATGAAGAGTTACCAGCTGGCCAGTGTCTCCTCCCCCAGCCTTGTGGTAGAGTGTGGAGGTCAGACAGTACAGTCCTGTGTTATCAGGAACCTCCGGAAGAACCCCAACTTTGACATCTGCACCCTCTTCATGGAGGTGGTGAGTCCCCCTTCCTGCTTTCCCCCTCCTGTGTCCTGGTGGCTAGAATTTCCTCTTGGCCCCAAATACCCTGGGGGTTGTGCTGCCCATAGGATCCAGGCCAGGTCATGGCATCTCTCCTGCCTCATGCCCTATGACAATGGGGAGGAGATGCTCACACTCTCCTCACTGGAAGGGTTTGAGCCTGTGAGCAGCACAAATGGGCCCATCTTGCTGCCTCCTACCAGACCAGCAGAAGCCACAAAAAGCCATTCTGTGGCTGTTTCCCCTTGCAGGGCAGCTTTCAGTCTCCTGCAGTGCCCCTTGGGGACCTGCCAAAGCTCTGGCCTTCATTTATCTCTCCTGACCTTGCCTTCCCTGAGCCTAAGCCCCCTTGGAGGAGCTCAACCCCATAGCCCTCCAGCCCCCTCCAGTTCCCTGGGATGCCCGGGCCTAGTGGCCAGAGTAAGTCAAGTCTGAGAAAAAGAAAATGGTTTTTAAGATGAAAGTGCTGTAGGAATTCCAGGCCCAGTGGCTGTCAACAGGAGCCTCCTCTTGGCTGAGCCAAAGCCGCCACTGAAGGAGAGCATATAAAATTATTTCAAGTTGTGTTCAAAGTGCTTTTGGGGTGGTAGGGGGAGAATATGGGTCTGTAAGCCAACTCTTGAGTATCCACTTGGGGGGGACTGTCTGCAAGAAATGTTGAGTCCTGGGCCAACTCCCCTTTCCCCCTCCCCGGCCGGTTAGGGTTCAGGGAAAGCAGACTTCCTTTAACTTCAGGCTGCACCGGGTATATTTGGAAGGTAAAGCTAGGAGGGAAAGCCAGCCTTCATATGCAGCCTGCAAGAGGCCAGCAGAGAAGGTATGGGACCTTGCTCCATTGGGCTGCTCTGGCTACCACCATTTTGGATTTCTGGCTGTTGGGATTATCTGTGGGTTTATAGTCATTTCTGTTCCTTGGGCTTGTCCTGGAGATTTCCCAGAGATAGATCCAGGCCAGTGTCAGAGTTTTCCTCTTTCTCCACCCAGATGCTGCCCAGGGAGGAGCTCTACTGTCCCCCCATCACGGTCAAGGTCATTGATAACCGCCAGTTTGGCCGCCGGCCTGTGGTGGGCCAGTGTACCATCCGCTCTCTGGAGAGCTTCCTGTGTGACCCCTACTTGGCAGAGAGTCCATCTCCACAGGGAGGCCCAGGTATGGAGGACAAGATTGGGGACTCAGGTCCTTCCTGCTCCTGAGGGTGGACCAGAAAGATGAGATGGACCTGAGGATGGAGATGAATTCTGAGGCCATTCTGTTACTGGGACCTGAACAAGAAGTGCCTTCTGCTCTGCTAGACCTGGAGGCTGGGAATCTCACCCTCTTAGGGCATTGCCTAGCTCTGGACTGGGCACATAAGGCAGGGGGCCCATGCCTGTGGGGGCTGAGGGCCAAGGCTCAAAGTGGGGACAAGGGAAGAATCAAGGGAGAGAGAGATGCAGGGAGACAAGGTGGAGAGTGGGGAGACAGATGTGGGGAGACGAAGAGGGAGGCAAGGATGTGGAGCAGATGGGAGATGGAAGATCTGGGTGAGAGGAAGGGAAAGACATCAACTGAGAATTGTGGAGGGCCTGTGGGTCTTATCCTAGTTCCTAGCAGTCTTGTGGCTGATGAGGGGTGAGCACCTCTCAGGGCTGGATATCACTGTCCCCTACAGACGATGTGAGCTTGCTCAGTCCTGGGGAAGACGTGCTCATTGATATTGATGACAAGGAGCCCCTCATCCCTGTCCAGGTAGGATGGGTGCTGGGTCCCAGGGAGAGATCCTAGGTCCTCACATGAAGGCCTTGATTGTCCCCCATCCCCTGTTCCTCACCTCTTCCCAGTCCTTCTCCCCACCCTTCATTATTATGCAGCCTCTATAAAACCTCTCCTTCTCTATCCTGTGGCTGTATACTGAGCCACGGAGGGGACTCAATGGAAGCTTTCAGTCTGGTTGAGGGGTAGTGGTGGTGGTGTCTTCTGGACAAGACCCAGGCCTATTTCCTGGACAAAAAATGTCCTTTCTACTTTTGGAGTGATGTTGAGGGCATTCCCATGGAGATCACACAGAAAATCAGGATGGGGGAGCAAATGAAAGAAAAGGAAGACAAGGTAGGGGATGGCTGGGCAGGCTCTGGAGCACTCCAGCCCCCATTCCTGTACCCTGGACAGGTCCTTTTTAGGGGGAAGATTTTTCTATGGGCTTGTGCTTGATGGCATCTTGGAGGCAGTTTAAAAGGAAGAGGCTGGGTCCAAGAAATAGTCCATCACACCCCATTCTCCCACCTCCAGGGAAAGGAAGGGAGGGGGCAGGAGAGGGACATTATTCTAAGGGTGTCCAATCCTATTGGGAAATAAGAGTCATCCTTTTGGTATAATCTCAGCAACCTAGGGCCAGCTGGTGACTCATGTTAAAGAGGATGGCAGGAGGTCCGTGGCACCTTTACTGAGGAGGGGAGAGCATTGTCTGCATCCCGCGGGTCCTAGAGTGGCCCTGGGTCCTGTAGGTCTGAGACCATCTAGCCCTTCCTGCAGTGGACTTGGAAAAAAGTCTCACCATGAGCACTGGCCTTTAATACATAGTCTGTTCCAGGTTGTCACCCTCTTATCTGGGCTTCACACGACACTGCTCACACTCCTGGCACCCTGGGCTTCCCAAAGCATCTGGGCTGCCCAGGGGCAGAGGCTCCCAGCTTATGTAGATAATACTTGTGTCCTTAGGCCTCACTGCTAGTGAGACAAGAGGTTTTGCTCTATAGCTTCACTGAAGCTAAGAAGTTCTCAGAAACCCTGGGCTCTCCACTTTCTTCACCCTCTACAGCTCTCCAGCGCTGTGCTCTGCCACCCTTTCTTCTGGGGAGAACTTTTGCCCCTGGCTCTCTTGGCCAACTCCTGGTTATTCCTTGAGCCTCAGCTCAGGTGTGGTCACTTCTTTTGAGGATTCTTCTTTGGCTCCTCCCCTTCTCATATCTCAATCATTGGGCATGTCTGAAGTCCTGCTGTCTCTGTAAATGTCAGTGTCTTCCCTAGCCTGGGCTCAGGGCAGTGGCAGGGAGCTTCTGTGTACCTTCAATGCTCAGCACAGGGCCTAGCTCCAAGGAGGTGTTCAGCGAGAGTCTGTCTGTCTGGAAAATGAGTGGAAGGATGGATGGATGGATGGATGACATGTCCATTGTCTATATGAGCCTGAGGAAGAACCTCTCTTGGCTAGGGAAACCCAAAGGGAAATTTCAGATTGCCCTACATGAAATTTAGCTAAACTCAGTGCTAGTGCCTTCTGACCTGACTGGGTGTTTATAGCTGCATTCAGTAGGTAGTTTGCCCCAAACTCTGGGCTGTCTGTTCCTGGCTCCTGCTTCCCGCCCCCTCAAAGGGCCTGTCTGAGACGGCGCAGGGAAGCTCAGGGCCTGCCCAGCAGGATTTCCGTTCTGTGTGTGCTGCCCTCAAAACGTCTACAGACTCAGATGGGGAGGGACTATTTTGGGTCCTGCTGGCTACAAGCACAGCCAGAGGCAGACGATGAGGAGGCCCAGTCTGGCCACCCTCCCGGCATTGACATGAAGGAACTGGGGCCAGGGTTTGAGCCAGAGCCAGGCCTGTGCTCTTTGTGGGAGAACACGGCCACCCTGGCTAGAGCTGGAGGCCAGACAGAAGAGTGCGGAGCTGGGGTCGGGCTCCTGGAAGTGTGCCCACGGGGCAGGGCCTGGGCCTCGCCTGGCCTAAGAGGCAGGCAGGGAGGAAGAGGAAGGAGGCCAGCCCACCCTGATGGAGGAGGTGTGGACCTTGCCTCTTTGAGCTCCCTGTTTGATGAAGGAGCCCCACACCCAGCAGGGAGGCAAGTTCTGGTCTCCAGGGATTCCTGGCCCTCTGGGGAAGCCCCCAGACTGGTATCTGATTTTATATTGTGTTTTTCTCTGAGATTCCTTGATCACATTTGGCTGACCCAGGAAATCTTTCATTTGCTTGTCTCTCATTCATATCTGGCACTCTGGGGGACCAGGCACTCCAGGGCTGACCCAGGAGGCAGAGGGTTCCTGTGCCAGGGTCTTGCCAGATAATTCTGGCTGGGCTCTGTTTCCCTGACTCCTTTCCCAGTCCAGATAGCATGAGAAGTGGGGGCCTTTGGGGATGGGAGTGACAAGAACTCTGACAGATTTGGATTTTGTGGAGCTCCTGTGTGTCCCACTCACTCCTGCTTCATCCACATAGTTGATACAGTCCCCGCTGCTGTCCTTACCATGTCCTGGCTGTGGGTCCAGCCCAGGGCTCCCCTCCTGCACAAGCCCACTCTTGCCAGATGCAGCCTTCTGTCTCGGTGCCCTCCTGTCTCTTTCCTCGGTCACACCGTCTCTCTCCTGAAGCCTTCTCACCACCATCTGCCCAGGTCCTAGGATGGGCTTACCACGCACTTAGAAAATGTCACCTCAGACTCTTTCCTGACGCTCAGGCCATGGGCTGGCACTCATGATGGAGCATTTTTCAGGTTTTTAGAAACATTTTGGTTTGTGTCAAAGGTGCCAATTCTGGAGATGACTTAAAACATATATATAAGACAAACTTGTGTGCCCAGCCTTCAGGGCTGGTCGGTGGTTGGTGCCTGTCTCTGCGGGTGAAGGGAGCCTGTGTTGAACTGTTATCCTTGTGACAAGGGCTGGGAAGAGGGACACTGGTGCATGTTAACTCCCTCATTTGCTCTTGGCCCCGGGATGTCGTCCCATGTGTTGGCTTCAGACTGGTAGATGGGGGTGAGGTGGTGTGTGCATAGGAGTGTGCAGGAGAGGTGAAGGCTGAGACCAGTGCATATGCAGGCTGGCGGGAGGAGTGTCTGTCTATCCATGGTGGTGGTCGTGTTGCAGGAATTATGGCCTTGATTTAACTCTCTGAGGGCAGGTGCAGGTGTGTCCTCACAGACAGAGAATAGAGTTATCTGATTCCTTCTAGTTCTCTGCTTCAAAAGGGATATATTCATTTTTCTCTGATAATAAATATAATACATGTTCATTATATAACATTTGGAAATCGTAGAGAAATGATGAACCAACAGGCATTACCTCCAACCAAACACACGATCTGAAGGTATTGCTACCAACATTTTATTCTCTATCTTTTCCTCTTCCTTCTCCCCTTTTCTGTTTTTGATTCGGAGTTCATTTTTATCTTTAAAATAAAATTAGGGTCTTTGTTTACTAATCTGTTTTTTTCCCCATTAAACTAGTCCTTGATATTATGATGATGAAGAGGAAAAAAAAAAAAGCAGGATTCAGGAACACACACAAAGAATGCTATGCCCTGTCCCACCTATGTCTTATAGACGGTCTTAAAGCTCAAAATAGGGCTGTACCCCTGGATGGGCAGCACTGCACATTGCCTGCCGTCCAGGCACTGAGATGTCTCCAGAGTCTATTCTGAGAGACTACTCTTGTGTAGGGGTCTCTTTTTTATGTCTTCAGAGAAGGAAAATTTCTGGCTATGGGAAATATGTGTGTGTTGTGGAGGGATAAAGAGGAGGAACATTTGGGAGATTTCACCTCTGATCACAGGGACATGAGGGGTGTCTAGCAGATCTCAGCTGGCAATGTCAAAGTGAGAAGAGGCTTCATTAACAAGGACATCAACCTTGTGGACTCTCCTGGTCTGGAAGGTCAGCGTGGGCTAAAGTAATCAGGAAAGCTTTTCCAGGGAGGCTAGAGAAAGGCCTTAGAAGCCAGGTGGGGTTAGCAATACTTATCTGTCAAGGAGATGCCATGATGGTAAAGGTAGTTTTCCCAGCACCAGGCTCATCATTGTATTACAGTTGGGCTGACCCTTGTGATTATCCCAAATGTGGGAAACTTGGCTGCATAATTTGTGATAGTGGGGGACTGCATTCATGTTTCCCCTAGGGGGAGGGAGCTTTGCAAAGGTTTGAAAGTAGGACTCCTGTAGAAGGGGTGGGGTGGGCGTGGGGGCATGGCCAGCAGATAGGCCTGGTAGGCTGGTGTGCAGGAGGTGTCAGAAGGTGGCTCAGACAAGTTCCCATGCCCACGGGGTGGGGTGCCCATGGGGTTGGCCCACTCCCTGACTCCCAGGTTCCTGGGCTACTGGGCTCCCGGGCTCCAGGGTTCTGGCAAATTTTGAGCCTGCTGCTAATTTTGAGCCTGCTGCTCCAGTCTCTGGGATGCTGTGAAGGTGGGAACGTGCTCCTAGAACTGGAGTGGCAAATTATGCCTGAGTCCCAAAGGGGAACATGTAATTTCTGAAGCTGGACCAGATCTTTGGAGCACTATGTTTAGCTTTATTTTTTTCTCCCTTTTGCTCTGGTGAACTGCCGGTTTCCCTCTCACCTTTCTAAAAAAGAACTGTATTAAAAATAACAATAAGGCTTCTGTGGGGTTCAGCAAGAGAATGGGAGGGGCAGGGCTGCTGCCTGGCTGGGCCAGCCTCCAGCCAGCTGGGGGTTGCACGTGGAGTTCATCCAGGCTATTCCAGGGGTCACATCGTGCCCAACAACACGTGGCCAGGGCACCAGAACCACTATCCAGCGGCCCTGGCTTAGTGCCCATTGGCCATTCTGCCCTCCTGCCCACATTTCTGGCTCTGAGCAGCCCCAAGGGCCCCCTCAGCCATGCTGCCCTTCCTATGGCAGGGATGGCTCTGTCAGCTCCCTCACTTCCCTTAGGTCCCAGCAGGGCTTCACCCCCTCATATTAATCTGAGCTCTTCCTGACCCTCAAGTGGGTGTGTCTCCCAGCAGGGGGGTCTACTGGTCCTCTGGGTCCCACCGGGCTCCTCTTCTGTGCAGCCTTTTGCTCCTGTGCCCTCTCTACCAGTGTCTGTCTCCTGACCTGACTGCTATTTCTTCCTCTCCACCTTTGCACTTGCACTTGCTACTCCCTCTGCCTAGAATACGTCTTCTTGCCTTGTTCCCTTGCTGGACTGGTACGCATCCACCCAGAGACCCATCACCTTCTCCTGGACTCTCATATCTTCTGAATAAGGCTCCCTAGCTCCAGTCCTGGGCCATGAAGTCCTCTGTGATGTTGCTCTGTGATTCATCCTATAAAATATGGACTCATAGTACGGGAAAATTGCAGGCAGTGCTTTGATGCTCAGGAAAGGATGCAGAACATTACTTGTAGTACAGACGTGGAGGTTGGACTATAACACTCTTAAAGTCCCCTCTGATATAGGACTTCGGGGGACTCAGATGGTACCCTGGTTCTTGTACTTGAGGAAAGAATACTGAAAAATGTACACTGTCTTAGGAACCACGCCCAGCAGGGATGGCGCAGCTCAGTGTTCAAGGGAACCACTCTGGATGATGGGGGTTTGAGTGTCCCTGAAACAGGCATATTTTGGAAAGGCAGGGAGGGCAGAAAAAGAGTGGTCAAGACACAGGTATTTGCCAAGCCCTTTCCACATGCCTTACCTTGTCCTGGGTATGTATGGCCTTTGTCTTATTCATACTCATTGTTGCCTAGGGAGGTGGGCTTTGCTCCCATTCTCCATATGGGAATGCTGAGTCAGAGGTCAAGTGGGTCTGCTTAAGGGAATGCAGTTGGTGAGGTGATGGAGCTAGGCCTGTCTAATTCCAAACCAGATGTTATCCCTGGAGAAAAAGCACAAGGTGCCTGGTTAGAGAGTACTACTTCCTGGAGGCTGTGCAGTCTTCCCTGAAGTGGATTCTCTAATCCCGTTGCTAACCAGCATGTTTCATTTGTAGCTTGCAGATGGTCTGTCGAGCTTCGCCCCCACTAACATGGCATCTTCTCCATCCAGTCCTCATGTATGTATTGTTTACCTATTTGTGGGCAACTTGATTTCTCTTGGGGAGTTGGGAATTGGGGCAGGGGGTAAGGTGGGAAAACAGAAGAGGGGAGAATGGGAGGGGAAGAAAGGAGGTATTTCCTGAGTCTCTGCAGGAAACAATCTCCTGTGAGCCCTGTGCAGTAACACAGGGGTGGGGAGAAAGTTAAGGGATAGTCTCAGAAATGGACATCCCTAGGTTATCTCCTAGTGCATCCTGAGATTTACCTCAATTCTCTTTACCTCTATGAGGGCTAGGGGGTAAGGTGGAGCCACACAGGACAATGGAAGCAGGGAAGTCTATAGATGAGACTCTGACTTCTGGGACATGGGAGCTGAGAAGCCTCTGTGGGCAACAGTAGGCTGACTTTCTCTGTTCCTCCCAGATGCATAAAGGGTATGTGTGACTGAGAAACCCTGTCTGGACCCAGCAATTCTGAGAAGTCTGTCTAACCTAGTGGTCAGATGCTACTGTTCCTAGGAGCTTCTGGCTGTTTCTGCCTGCCTGAGCTGCTTTTCTGGGTGTCATCTTTTTGGATTGTGGGTCCCTCCGGGAAGATGACTTTGGTGTCTTGCCTTCAGCATACACTCATAACATCCCATGCTAAGGGCTGATACTCTGTGGCTCTCTGGGTTGGTTATAAGTGATAGGAACTGCCTAAAGGCAGTGAGTTAAATTCCATTCATGGTGTTAAGGGAAGGCACTGGTATGTCAGGTGTTTTATGGCCTTCTAGAAGGAGGCAATATGTATTTTAAATTTCTTCTACTTTATCTTTTGTAGACAACATGGAAAGCAAAATATGTAAGGCAGAAGTTAAAACCACTTGTATTCCTACTACTTAAAGATAATCACTGTTGAGATTTTGATGTACCTACATTTTTAGATATCTTTTACACACATGTGCGTACTGTTTTCCCTACAAATTTGGAATCATATTGTACTTTTTATGATATGTATTTTCAACTTAGAAGAATATGTGAATATTTCCCCATATTTTTATGTTCTTTAAAGATAGGACTTCCATAACATTTCAGCTATTCCCTATCACTAGACTTTCAATATGTTAATTTACTCTCTTCTCTTTTATGCCTCTTAGAGGAGTTATTTTAGTTTAGTTTACCCAGGTCTTTCAAGCCCACTTCTTGTTAAAATTTATTCCTCGGCATTTTATAACCTTTGTCATTTATTCTAAACAGACTATCTTTCTTATGACTTTGTCTAACTGACTATTGTTAGAACATAGGAGCGCAATGTTTTTGTATATATTTATTTTGAAGCAGACTCTTTCTTAAGCTCCCTCCTTAGTTCTGATTGTTGTTAATTGATTCTGTTGGGTTTTCCAGGTAGGTAAGATTATTTTCTTCAAGTCATAATAAATTTGTCAGTTTGAAATAGTTTTACCTTATTCATTTCTCCAGAATAACCACTTGATATTTAAAATGTTAGTGAGCAAACATATTTAGTCATTGAGTCTAATGAGAATGTTTTGGTTAGTTTTCCATTAATTAGGATAAGGATTGATAGTTTTAGATAGATATTTTGTTTTGTCAGAGTTGTGTCTTTATTGTTAGTTTATTAATAGCTTAAAAATTAGGTATGGGAAGTTTAATTTTATCAAGTATTATAAAATTAGGTATGAGAAGTTTTATTTTATCAAGTATAATGTTCATCTATTTAACATTAACTAAGACGATCATTTTGTTTTCCATTGTGCTGTTAACATAGTACATAGCTGTTCTGTATTCCTGGGATAAATCTAGATCGGTCAATAGGTCATGGTTTATAGTCTACTACAAGTGAAGCCTTCATATCCAATACAATCAAGACAGGTAGTTGACAGGCTAATTGAGAAAACTGATTAAATAGGGACTCCTTAAAAGTCATACGTATATACTATAAACATTTCGTTTTTAACCATATACATATAACTTCATTTGCCTATCATTTGACTATGCTAACTTGAGTCTCATGTCATTCTTTTGGTATAAATCACATCCAAAACGTATTATCTAGGATTTTTAGCTTTAGGTTTATTAAAGTTTGAGAAGAACTTAATGGTACTTGCAAAAAAATCTGAGTGTAGACTCTTAAAGTTTAACACTTCCCCTTTTATGTTATATCACACATACTTCATTTTTATCCCTTAGAAAGCATCAAAAACATTAAACTAGCTTTCATAGGTGTGATGCCCTTTCTTTTTGAACTCAAATCTCATGTACTTTTTGATATACAATTTAGTTACTTATTTTTATTATAATTACATTAATACACCTGGCATAAAGAGGTTTGGGAGCAAACTCAATCCACTGTTGGTTAACATAGAACTCCTTTCCTGGGAGCTGCAGTGGGCATGCTAGAATAGCTGTAGGCAATTGGAGGCTCTGGGTCTTAGATTGTTGGCAGAGGGAATGGATCGCATTTGCTAATCCTGGCTGAGGGAAAGGGTGTAGGAACTTACACTGTATATTTATTATTGAGTTGATTTGCTATTACTTAGGATTTTTGCATCTGTATTAATAAGTATTGCTTTCAGATTGTCCTTGTTAGGCTTTAATATCAGGGTTGTACCAACCTATAAAATCTTTTTCAGGTATACTTTTTACTTTCTGTTGTCTTAGACTCTCCCTGGCCTGAGAATTATTGTTTCCTAAAGGTCCAAAAATGCACTAAGGCTGCTGTTTATGAATTTGAATTATGCAAGTTGAAAATTACTAGATGTAAACATTTTAAATAGTGTGGCTTTATGCATAAAATGTGCATAATATGCATCAAACTAAGTTTTAAAAAAGATTAATATTCATGTAATTTAAAAGGTGGTGAAATTGTATTTATGTCTGATAAACAGGATATTCATCATCTTTTCTTAAAAATGGTGTTCTACTATGTAAGTTTTAAATTATAGAAGATTTTCAGGAAAACAAACCTTGTATAATTGCATAAGATGCAATTGCCTTGAAATCACTGGTAAAACTGGGTCTAGTACTTCTTTTTTCTGGACAGGATAGTCTTTGATCATTTTCTACTTCTTCGATCAATTTGGTAGCTTAGATGTCACCAGATATTGCCCCTTATCATTGGTATGGATTTGTACCTACATATTACTGCAGTAAAAGAGATACTGCTTCTGTATCCATTCCGTTTTAATCCTCATTTAAAATTTTACATATTTGTGTTGTTTCTCTCTTTTTTATTCGGCTTAGTAGAATTTTATCCATTTTAAATTTGTTTTTCATCCAAAGAACCAACTCTTTAAAAATTCTGCTGATAGTAGGTGCAGAATTACAGCTCATGCCTGCAGTCTCAACACTCTGGGAGGCCGAGGCGGTTGAACTGCTCAAACTTAGGAGTTGGAGACCAGTTTGAGTGGAAGAAAGATTCTGTATCTAAAAATAGCTGGGTGTGGTAGTGGGTGCCTGTAGTCCCAGCTACTTGGGAGGCTGAGGCAAGAGGATCGCTTGAACCCAAGAGTTTTAGGTTGCTGTGAGCTACAATGCCATGTCACTCTACTGAGGGTGACAGAATGAAACTCTGCCTCAAAAAAAAAAAATTCTGCTGACATTATTTTAGTTACTTTAATTTTTAGACTCAAGTCATTTTTAAGCTCTCTCTATCTGAAATTCCTAGTATATATATTTTGGATGAGTTATCATTACATCTTTCTCTGTCTCTTCATTTTTTTTTTTTTTGTCATCTGGGCTACAGTACAGTGATATCATCATAGCTCCTTGCAACCTCAGACTCCTAAGCTCAAGTGATTCTCTTGCCTTGGCCTCCTAGGGTGCTAGGATTACAGGCATGAGCTATCATGCCAACCTCTTTTTAAAAAATACTATTTAAGGGAGATATTTGTCTGCATTTTCTTCTAAAAATCCTAAAATTTTCACACTTAAGTACTTATTCTGATTTTGTGTGTGTATATATAAACTATGAGATAGAGATCTATTTTTATTTTCTCCCTTATAGATAACCAATACATTCATATAATCATGGAATGACCCATTCTTTCTCATTGATCTATAATGATAGCTGTGCCATATATCAGGTTCCCATATAGTATGGGTCTATTTGTGGGTTTTCTCTTCTGCTCCTTTGGTCTATTTGTCTTTCTCTGTATTCATACTCCATTGTCTTACTTACTCTCGCTTTTTAATAAGTCTTGATTTTTGGTAAGGAAGTACTCTACCTTATTCACTTTCAGGAATGACATTGCTATTCTAGTCTTTTGCTTTTCTACTTCAGTTTTGGAATCAGCTTGTCAACTTATTAAAAAAGAAATTGGGGTTTATGATAGAGCACAGTGAATCTCTGGATCAATTTGGGGAGAGCAAACATTTTTATAATTCTGTTTTTTAACTAGGAACATGATATATCCCTTCATTTATTAGGTCTTCTTTAATGTTGTTTAATAAATTTTTATAATTTTATCCAAATAAATCTGATATAACTTTAAAAAGACTTAGTTCTAGTCATTTTATACTTTATTGTTCTTTTTACTTGAATTTTTAAAAGTA
The DNA here is from genome assembly GCA_963574575.1 of Galagoides demidoff. Taxonomy (NCBI): domain Eukaryota; kingdom Metazoa; phylum Chordata; class Mammalia; order Primates; family Galagidae; genus Galagoides; species Galagoides demidoff. Next base: position 9,293 of record CAUYQV010035736.1, on the reverse strand, counting down.
TGTTTTCTAATTGGTTTTGGCTTGCATATGAGTGAAATTAATTCTCACATATACAGATCTTTTATCTAAAAACATTACTAAACTCTCTTATTAATTTTACTGATTTGAGTTTTCTCAACAATCAATCATATAATTTGTGATTCATCACTATTTTAATTCTTTCATGTACATTTTACTTTTTTATTGTTTATTTTTCTTGTCATATTGCACTGGCTAGGACCTTCAGTTGTATGTTTTATGTAACTGGTTATACAGAGTATTCTTTTCTTCTCCTAATTTAAAAGAGAATGTTTTTATGTTTTACCACTAAGTATGAAATTTATCAGGTAAACTAATACTAGCTGGCTAAGAGTTTTTTAATCATGAATGTTGTTAAGTTTTATTGAGTATTTTTAATGTATCTATTGAGGTTATCATGTGATTTTCCTTGTTTAATCTGTTATGTGATGAATTACATTAATGGACTTTTTTTTTTAGTGCTGAAACAACTTTGCATTTGTGAAGCAGCCTAACCTGGTCGTGATATATTATTTTTTTTTCTTCATGGCTGGATTCAATTTGCAAATATTTAGTAAGTTTTTATTGGATCAATTTTTATGAATAATGGTGGCTTAAAGTTTCACTTTTCATACTTTTTTTCCAGGTTTTGGCATCTAGATAATGCTAATCTTATAAAATGACTTGTAGTGTACATGCTGTTTTTAGAGTCTAAAAAATGACATAAGACTGGCATTGGTATCTAAATGTTTGGTAAATTCACTTATAAAAGTGTCTACATTTAGTATTTTTCTTGTGGATATTTTAAACTGTTGATGCAATTTAAAATGTTTGTAGGACATTTGAGATTTCTGTTTCTATGTGAGTCAGTTTTGGTGACTAAAATTTTTTCAATTATCTGAAAATATTTTTATTTCACCCTTCTTTTGGAAATAGGAGGTGCACTGATAATATTTTCCATCAATACTTTCTTTTGACTTCCACTGTGCTGTTATCTTCCTAAATCTGATGACCTTTTTTCTATTCTGATTTTTAATAGTTCTGGATAGTTTTTAACCATCTCTTCAAATATCACATATTCCTCATTCACTCCATTATTTCCTTCTGGAACTCTGATTGGATCTACAATGGACGTTCTCTTTTCTCCATGTCAGTTAAACTTTCTTTCATATCATTTATTTACTTATTACACTCTGGCTAATTTCTGAAGATATATCTTCTAACTCACTAAGTCTTTAGCTATTTTTTTTTTTTTTTAAAGACAGAGTCTTACTTTGTTGCCCTCGGTAGAGTGCCATGGCATCACAGCTCACAGCAATCTCCAGCTCTTGGGCTTAGGTGATTCTCTTGCCTCAGCCTCCTGAGTAGCTGGGACCACAGGTGCCTCCTACAACGCCCGGCTATTTTTTGTTGCAGTTTGGCTGGGGCCAGATTTGAACTCACCAACCTCAGTATATGGGGCCAGTGCCCTACTCACTGAGCCACAGGTGCCACCCATCTTTAGCTATTTCTAATTTGCTACTTAACCTACTTACTGAGTTTTTAGTCTTAAGTTTTATGTTTTTATTTCTAAAATTCTTTTTGTTCAAATCTGCTTTTTTAATTTTGAAGATCTCTTGTCTCTTTGGCATATTTTTAATATCTTTTATTTGTTAAGCAGTTTTTTTTTCCTTAAAGTTCTATTTCTGACAGTTCTGCTTTTCATTGTTCTAACAGGTCTGATTCGTCAGTTGGTTGGCTCTAGCTGGCTCTTGCTCATGGTGTCTTGTTCCTTATGTATTTTGCTATTTGTGATTGTGAATTCATGTTCCTTGGAACTTTATCTGAGAATTCTTTGAGGCCTGGATAGAAATCACATTCTTCCAGAGAGGATATGTGTTTACTTTTACCAGATGCCTGGAGATACTACAAACCCAGATTCACTTAAAAGTAAATGTTCAGCGTGTGGCTTTTTGGGTCCCCTAGTTAATATGCATTTTGGCTCTTTATTTCTTTGGATTTTTCCTTTCTCATTTGCCCCCAAGGATTTTCTTTACATTCTCATCAGCTCAGCTATGCATTCAAAATGGATTTAGGTGTTAGTTTAGGACTAGGTGTTCTTACTTGGATTTCCTCTGGTTGTCTAGTTTGTCATTTTGCTGAAAATCAATGTCTTCATTATATTTTTAAATTTGACAGTCATATTTTTCAACAAGCAGATTATATCTCCTTTTGGATTGCATACTCTAATTTCTTGTTTGTAATACCATCTTGAGACTTCTATGAACATAAATGAGTAATTTGTTTTCTTCTGTTTTTTACTCAACTCTTTAACATAAGGAGACATTTGTTCTCTGATTGCTCTCATTTTTGTGAACCTTAACATCTTCTCTCTTTTGTTCATCCTTACAGAGGTAAGTACTTGCTTATCAAGCATTGGGAGTTTGGATAAATTCTTCCACTAATTCATGACTGCTTCTAATTCAAAATCGGATGAAAGGAAGAAGGAAATAGGTTAGATTTGTTACTAGTTTCACTTTGTAGTTCAAAATTCAGCAGGGTGGGAGAATTAAGAAGGAAACCAGAATCAGAGACAGTTAACTGGGACTTTTCTTCTGGTCTGCAGAGTTTGTTTAGGCATTCAGATGTTAACTAGGCTGTCAGAGCTGCAGTCCTTGCCTATGGACTCCTATATAGGAATTTCTTAAGTAAAGGAGAGTTGACTTGCACACCAGGTCCACCAGGCCCACCAGACAAGAGTATTACTTTAGACAAATTTCTACAGTTTTTGCTTGGTAGATTCTTAACTTTATGGGTTAATTTTCTCAGGGCTGGATGCATACATTGATAGTGAGAAGTATACCTGCCTGGGGCATGTAACTGTGGACACTATTCTTGCCCATGGTGTCTGTATAGGCTCAGCAATTGGAAAGGCAAATTATGATTGGAGGTGAGTGAGAAATCAGAATGAGAAGAATTTACATATATAATTTGAACTTTAGTGGCAAATGACCAAGATAGACTGATCCATCCATCCATCTCCTAGTGTAGGGATAGCTTTAGTCCCTAAGCCTAGGTACCCTCTCCTTGATGATATGAGACACCTGCCTTACTCATCCTTGCCTATTCTTCCAGGAATGATCAGTTCCCATCTTCACAGACATATTCTTTCTCTAGATTAATGCATCCTTCTCATTTATGGCTAAGTATTAGTGTAGGAGACATTCCTCTTTGTTGAGGTGGTTTTGCCTCTTCTTGTACTGACCTATTGTGTAGTTATTTCATGGTCTCATTCTCCAAAGGCAGCCCTTTTTCTCTTAATTCCAAATTTTGAGGAGAGGCCTTATTGCAGCTCATGAATACTGACAATAGTTTATCCCCAGATTTTGAAGAAAAGGTTTTCTGAGTAAAGGAATCAATTGCAGGGTGTGGCTTCCAAGTAAGGAAGTATTTCCAGAAGGCATCCAAGGCAGCTTGTCTCCAAACTTCATGCTTGCACCTCTGAACTTGGAAGTTGGAGGGGGAGTATTTTAATAATATTCATGGTTTTACCTGTACTTTTGTGCATATCAGATATGCTAATTAGAAAGATACTTAACTTCTCATACTAGGTTTCCTAAGGACATGTATTTGGCAATATTGGTTTTAGCAAGAATTACTGTATGTGCTTGAAAGTAGTAAAACTGTACTCCTTTAAAAATATCTCTTGTTCAGATATGTTGCCAGAGAAGCCTGGCCTCCCCCTTCTCCCATTAGCTCTGATTAGGGAGGTTTGATGCCCGTCACTGGTGTAATCTGGACCTTCCTTTGTGACTCATTCTTTCTCTCATTTTCTCAGAGCAAATACAAATCGCCCATCAAATGACAAGTGAAGGCACAGGGGAGGTGAAGGGAGGGAAATCAGAGCCGAAATCTGTTAGCTATTTGGAGTAATTGGTTATTTGCTGTGTTTGCTGGTTGGGAAGCAGAGCACATACTTCACGGTCTCTCCTGTTACGGGGGCTGGAGTCACCCTTCGATATTGGATCCTTGTTGCTGGAGCCCTTGGCTTGAGGCGCCTTTCCCCTGCTTGGCATTCCTGTGGTCTCCTCGGGGGTGCACCCCTCCTCCCCTGATGCACACTGCAGGGGGGACAGCCCGGGGTGAAACTTGTCTGGCAAACTCCAGGGCCCCATCAGGGAGGAGGAGGCCCCAGCTCCCCACAAGCAACCCTCTTTGCCTCTGCCACCATGACACCCTCCAACTACATTCCCCAAGAGGTTTTTCTCCTAGTCCAGGAGGCTTCTATTTTTCCATCCAGAGAAGAAATGTTCGTGTCTTTGTAGAGGGCCATTCTAAGCTTCCTTTGGAAGTCTATAGCATTGGAAGTTCTCTTTGAGGTCTAACTTAATGCCTTCCCTATTGGTCTTGCCACCGTTTACCCCTTAGCCTTGGAACTTGGTATAGCATTCACTGCTGAGTACCCCATCTCTTTGCTTGGTGAAGCCCATTGAACCTTCCAGGGTCTTTAACTCTTATCTGCAATAACTGAGGTCTGGGGAAACCAGAGTGAATTAGCAACAAGTTCAAAATACAAAATATTTGAAAAGTAGTATAATTTTGTGTATGAAAATGCACATAGTAACTAGAAAGTAGATTGACTTTGGCACATAGTAGGCTCCCCCTAAATCCTTTTTAAATTGAATTTAAGATAGCTAATACAAATGCTTCTGAAGTCCTGGAAAGGCCTTCAAAAATAGTTTTTATCTTAAGTAGATTGTTGGAACTCTTGCTAAACAAAACTGTCTACATAAGCAGAACAAAGATAGGGTACACTTTTGCCCAGGGCCCATTGGAATCATCATGGATTCTGAATTAGTGGTACTTTGTTGCTTTTTGAATAGGTTTGAAGACTGATGGAATCTTCTTTTATTCAACCTACTGGATAGATTCCATTCTTCCAGGCTTTCCACAGGAGTATATGTGGTCATGCTGCCTTGGGAGAACCAAGTCATGGCCCAAGTATCTACCTTAGGCTCCTAAATTAAGAAAGGGCCAGCAAGCTGGGACTTCCTATATATCCCATGTGAGTGCCCCATCTGGAACAGCTCAATAGTCAAATGATCAGGTCCCCTCACTATCTGCTTGACTTTTCCAGATTTTAGGGGAACTTATTCATCAGGCCTTTGGAAGCAATTTGGCACTTTGGTTAAATGCCTTTCCCTTCCACCTCTGCTGATCCAGCTTGATGTCTGAGTAATCAGAGTAATGATCCTTTTGACAGGCAAGGAAGCTGGACCACAGGGCATGTCAATGGATGCTGAAAGCCCAGTGTTCCACTTGTGGAAATAATTAAGTGATTTTTATTATGGGTATAAGAGTTCTGCTTAATCAACATGGTAGCTGACTGTGGACATATGTCTGAATGATTTGGGGGGATATGAGTGGTTTAGTATGCATGAGGTGGGGTAGGTTTGAAGTCAAAGCATTTGCATGTCTGGGGGTTTGTCTGGTCTAGATCAGGCATGGGTACTTGTACATTATATACATGTTTGTATTCGTGTGTGCATGACCAAACAGTCTCAGTTTCTGAAACCTCAGGACCTTAGTGAAGGAATTAGAGGAATCATCATATCATTATTACAGTTTTGCAGATGTCAAGCTATGGGGTAGCAGTATTAGGGATCAAACTGGTGATGTTGGCAATATTAACAAAAGCATTTATCATGATAAACTTTATAGGTTATAGAATATCTGCAAAGAGTACAATGCTGACACTCACAACAACCCCAGTGTTGAGTTGTTATATTATCATTATCTTGACACTAAATGATTGGTGCCAAGAGAGAAATTACTTTCAACACAGTTTAAGTTGTCTTCCTCTGGGTTGATGCAAGCTATACAGACCTGCCTAAAATAATAAAAAATAATGGAGCACTTTTTAAAGAATTGAGCATATAGTTCTATGTAGTGACCCAAAGATAAATCTTTTTGGTGATAAGTTGACCAGAAATTTTCCTCTTCGATGCCAGATGGTCATCCTGGGGGAGAGAATGCAAGTTTTCTCCCTAACCCTCCAGTCCTGACTTAAAAGAAAGGAAGAGTTAGAATTATCGTTGCCAGTTTTGTTATCCATATTCATGAAATGTGTTAGGCCTACCGAATGATAGTAGATTAAATGTTTGGAATATACCATACTGATTTGGGTCTTCAGAGGGATTAGAATGTCCATTAGACTGGATCAAGCCTGGGGAAATGTGTCTTTGTTACATTGCTCTGGTCGCTCAAGAATTGCATGTAGGCTATTAGCTGAAATTGGAGAGGCTTCCAGCCTGCGCCTTGATCAGACTTACTGGATTGGCTGACTGAACAATGAAAAGCCTTGAACCTTGGCCATGGGAGAATGAAGTTTTAATGGCCAGACTTCTAGTTAAAGCCTGAGAAGACACTTCAAAAATCAAGCCGCTTGCATTTCTTTCTTCTCCTTGACATGTTCCAAGACTGGATGCTTAGTTATTGCAAAATGAAGTAAAAAACACACTTGGACTTAGAGGACAAACCACCATTTCCCTTTTGGAGCTTTGAAATATGGGATTCCACTAACATCAGAGGGTTCGTTAGCTTTGGCACGTCTGGGTTAAGACACAGAAGAGCTGTCCTGTTTTTTGTGGGGCTCGTTCTTATGGGTGTGCTAACCTATTCTGGGACTTCCTGGGGAAGAGAAGGAAGAAGTGGGCTTGAAATAACTCCATCAGAAGCCAGATTAGTGAAATAGCAGGAATGATATTTTCAAGTTACATCCGTGAGTACGTTAAAAATATAACTTTATTCTTCTGTAAGTTAACTTTATCTCTCCTGTGAATTCACATTTTTCCTGGTGACAGAAAACTCCCGATAATCTTCAACATTTTAGGTTTAAACTTAGTCAGTTTGGGCTTTCTCTCCTCCTCCTCATCCCTGAGAGGCAGCTAAATCCTGGGTTGAGCTTCCATAATGTCATGACCTTTACAGGGAGGGATCTCTGGTCACCAGTATGTGTCCACCCTGGCATTTATAAACCCACTGATTTCTGGGTGCACAGACTGTATTGCATCTTAGAAAAACATTTCATTTATGACAGCCTCTTCTCATCTCAGCCCCAAGATCCTTCCAAGTTTCCTGGCATTCTCTCTTTCTCTCTCTCTCTCTTTTTCTATTCCTTAACTAACTTTTAAGACCTTTTGGGGAATAAGGTACAGTTGAACAGCTTTTTTTATAGCTTTCTGGGATCTACAGGAAATGTCAAGGGCTCCCTTAGGCTCTTTCTCCCATGATGCCCATGCAGCCATCTTCGATTAAGTGTCCCTCCCAATTCCTCTGGAACCTTCTGGGTGGCTGCTGCTTGCTAGATCCCCAGAGTTAGGGAGGGGTCTCCTCTCTAAACACTCAGGCACTGTGCAGGGGGGAAAGGTATGTGATGGCTATGGAACCACCATGAGTCTCTAGTTCTTTCTTCCTTTCCCTTTCTATACTTTCATGTCCTTTGCCTACGATGGGAGAAAACTGGCCAGAAAAAGCATTCTTTTAAATATAGTTTTTTAAAATGGAAGATTCTCTGTCTTTGCAAACACAAAAGCCAATGACCAGCCCTCCTACCCACTCTGCTGTTTAGGCATTCATGTAGCCATCAAATACTGACTGGATGGCAAATATGTGCCAGGCAGTGTTCTAAATATTGGGGATATGAATGTTACAAAAGATAAAGGGCTCTGCCCTCATGGGAAAGGAGACATAATAAACAAATGCCTAAGAAAAATCTATGGAATGTCAGATGGGAATAATTGCTATGGAGAAAAAGCAAGGAAGAGGGAATAGAAATTGCTGGGAGGGGGGTTGTGATTTAAAATAATGAGGGTAAGACCAAAAGGTTGCACTGGAATCAAGACTTGTAGGCTATACGGACATGGCCTAGGGACCTATCAGGGAAATAGAGTTCCTGCCAGGGGAAGGACATGAGGGTACTGGAGTGTTCAGGAGCAGAAGGGCCAGTGTGGCTGGGGGAACGAGGAATGAGTGTGTGAAGGAGGAAGAAAGGAGAAAGACGTGAGGTCAGGGAGGTATGGAGACCCAGTCACCAGAGACTTTAGAGGTTGTTGTAAGGGCTTTAGCTCTATTCTGAGTGAACTGAAGAATAATTAGAGGGATTTGCACAGAGGGCAGCATGATCTGATGTACATGGCTTTAGGATTGGGAATGGATTTGGGGAGGGGGCAGCAAGGGTGAAACAAGGAGGCCAGTTAGGAAACTGCTGCAAGAATCCAGTGTGGGGTGGTAGGGGCTGGACCAGGGGGCAGTGATAGGGACAAGCAGTCTGATTCTGAATTGATACTGAAGGTGGTGCTAACAGGAGTTACTGATGGATCATACGTAGGGTATGAGGAAGAGGAAGGTGACTGTAAAGTTGAGCATCTGGAAGGAAGGAGTTGCCATTTACTTATGTAGGAAGATGGTGGGAGAAGCAGCCTGGGCAGAGGATGTTCAGGAATAGGAATCTGGACTTGGTACATTTGAGGAGCTTAGCAGATGTCCAGTGGGAGAAGTCATTCATATAGGCAGTTAGAGTTCAGGGTTCATCCAGGGTAGAGAGGGCTCATTGTGGGAGCCATCAACAAATGTTATTTAAAGATATAAGACCCAAGGAGAACATCAAGAGCGTGAGAGTGGATAGATAGAAGAGATCCAAGCACAGGCTCCTGGGACACTCAGATGACCAAAGCATGGGTGATGCAGAGGAATTAGCAGATAAAACTGAGAACATGTGGCCAGTAAGGTCTGAGAGCGACACTGTGGTGTTCAGGACAGTGGGGAGCTCTGCAAGGCAAGGGGAGATGCTTCAAGGACATAGGCATGACCATCTCTGTCACATACTGCTACTATATGGATTATTAACAGCCATGATATTGGTGACCCTGGCAAGTGTGTTTTGGTGGAAGAGAGAGAAGGGAAAGATATAAATTAGGGACAAGTGTAGACAACTCTTTCTAGAAGTTTTCCTGCCAGGGAGAGAAGGTAATAAGGTGGAAGCCAAAAGGGCAAGTGTGGTCAGGTATATATCTATGTCTGTCTGTCTGTCTATCTATCTATTTTGTTTATTATTTTTTATTAAATCATAACTTTGTACATTTATGCATTTATGGGATTCAGTGTACTGCTTTGATATACAATGTGAAATGCTTACATTGAACTAAGTAACACATCCATCACAATTATACTCATTTCTTAATAGTTTTGAAATGTACCATTGCATCATGCACATTAGGTGCGGTCCCCTCAAATACCCTCCCTCCTCCATATCCCCA
>CAUYQV010035735.1:0-16699 GCA_963574575.1 Galagoides demidoff | reverse complement strand
CCTCCAACTCCTGGGCTCAAGCGAGTCTCCTGCCTCCGCCTCCCAAGTAGCTGGGACCACAGGCGCCCGCCACAACGCCCGGCCATTTTTTGGTTGCAGCTGTCATTGTTGTTTGGCGGGCCCGGGCTGGGGATTCGAACCTGCCACCTTAGGTGTACGTGGCTGGCGCCTTAGCCGATTGAGCCACAGGCGCCGAGCCCAGTGTTCCTTAGATTTACTGGACTCTTCTGCCTCAGGGCCTTGCACTGACTGTTCCTTTACTTGGCATGTTCTTCCCTGCTGACTTCATGGGACTCCCTCCTTCCTTCAGGCCTCTGTTCAACTCCTGTGTAAGTCCTAATCTGACCATCCTATTCCCACTTTAGTTTTTCTTTATAGTTAATATCATTTCTAGCATATTAAGTCATTGGCTTATTGTCTTCCCCACTACAAAATTCATAAGCTCTTTGTGGAAAGGGATTTGTATCTGTTCTGCTCACTAATTTACCCCAGTGCCTAAAACAGGGCTTGGCACATAATGGGTGTTTGTTTTGGGGGGTTGTTTGTTTTCAGACAGAGTCTCACTCTGCTGAGTGCTGTGACCTTAAACTCTTGGCCTTCAGCAATCCTTATGCCTCAGCCTCTGGAGTAGCTGGAGCTACAGGTGTCCATCACAATGCCCGGCTAGTTTTTTTATGTTTAGTAGAGACAGGGCCTCACTCTTGCTCAAGCTGGTTTTGAACTCAAGCTCAAACAATCTACCCACCTCAGCCTCCCAGCCTGGCCTACATTATGGGTGTTAAATAAATGTGCTTGTTGGAAGACTATAAAACTTAGCTGGAGGGTCTGCCTGGGACTAAAGGATGTGGAGGGAAAGGAGGATTTAGGCAGGAGTCTGGTTTGGCAGTTCAAAAAGTGAGTAGATGGGGCACGCCACTGCAAATAAATAACACAGGCTGAGACTTTGTCACAGACATTTCTTGGAGCAGATGTCATGCCCCCTCCCCCAATGACAAGGCTGGATCTTTGGCCCCCATTCTCCCCCACCACTTCAGCCTGTACTGACGTGGACAATATTGAAGTCACAGACTGGCTTGGAATCAAATCAGGAAGATAAATATTGGGGTGCCTCCCCCAAGTCTGGGGCCAAGCATCCAAACCGAGGGGCAAGCAGCTGGGAAATTGGGCCTGGGGGCTCCAGGGTCTGAGGTCTTCCTGGTTCCCAGGGTCAGCCCACAATGCACCCCTGAGTTGGGGGGCAATGAAGGGTAATCATGGATCAGAGGTGGGTACCAGCAGGGAGCAGGACTAGGAGACCTGGGAGAGGCGCTGCTGGGAGGTGGTGGCTTAGGGAACCTTTCCCCGGTCCCCACCGCTTCATCTGCAGTCCCACAGCACCTTACAGCACTCTGGCCCCCCCGTCCCACCCCTCCCCAAAACGAGGTAGGTTAAGAATGGAGCTTCCCCCCCGCCACGGAAGGGGGGAGAACGAGGCACAGAGAGGGGGAGGAGGACCCAGGCTGCCCCAGCCCCTAGTCCTTCCGCCCTCAGCTCTGATGGGTCTGACAGTGATGAGAGCTGGGCAGAGTGGGGATGGGAAGGACACCCCACCCCCTTTTCTCTCACCCATCCCAGGGTCTGGTTGGGAGAGCAGAATCTCACAGGTTCCGGATGTAATAAATAGTTAATAATTTAAAGGAAGTGACAGAGAACCTATCCATTGAACCCCTACAAAGCCATCCAAGTCTGGGTGATGAGGAAAGGAAAGTGCACTGTTTCCAAATGCTTGAGGCCAGATGCAGGTCCCAAGTCCAAACATTGAGACTGTCTTGCTCCAAGACCTTGAAGCTCCCACCCCATACAGGACACCAGATCTTAGTTACACTGGAAGTCCCATTCCACTTAGGGAAAAGTGTGGCATCCCTCTTGCCCAGATGAAAAAATTCCCACAGGGCCATGAAACAGGATGTCTAGCTTTCAGAAACAACCGAGATGGAAGGGAAGGAGTTGAGAGGCAGAATATAAAAGGAGGGCCTGGGGGTTGGGCTCAAGTTTGGACATAGAGGTTTGGAAGACTGGGCATTGGGGGAGGGGGTCCCAACAGAGCCATAGCTAGGTGGGGTTGTGCACCCTCCTGCTGAGGGCCCCACTGGGCCAGCAGACTGCAATGTGAGTTCCAGCCCCACTCAACACCTGGGCTGTTGTCTTTGCTTAGTGAACAACACACACAATCATCTGTGGCAATGCTGGGTCCTACAGGTGGGAGTGGGGGAGCTCTTGGGTGGTCTAAAATCCAAGAATATGATTTGGATTTTAATCATATAAAGGGGATAAAGGGGTAATTCTGAGGATTGCTGAGAGGCTTGGGCTGAGAATTTGAGAGTCGGGGACCTTGGGGTCTCAGGGGCCGACAGACACCAGGATTCAAGGGACAGCTGGTCTCAGGATGCACACAAGTAGCCTGGAGAATCAGGGATAGAGTAGTTTGAGTCAAAGAAATCTGGGGTCTGAGAGTGCTAGGGTTCTGTGGCACCTCAAATCTGAATGTCTCTGCTATGGAAGGACTAAGGTCTTGGATCAGTAACAATTCCAACATTGTGGGGGCTTGAGCCCTGCATCTTGGGGATGGATGGCACCTTGGGATCTTGAGTACAGTGCACCTTAGGGTCATTCAAGGGCTGAGGGCCATGGGGCCAGAGGTCTGGGTTGCCATGGCCATCCCATCTTCTGAGAGCTGAACCCCCAGACTTCAGGGAATAGGGGTTCTGTGGGTAGAAGGAAGCTGAAGATTCCAAGACGTTTGGGTCTCAAAATCCGAGTCCAAATGGGACTGGAAGAGGGCCATTTGAAGACTTGAGACCAGTATCTTGGGCCCTGAGGTGTTGGTGGCCTTCAGTCATACTCTGAAGCACCAGGCACCTCCAAGTCCTAAATATGAAATCCAAAGCTCCTGAGAAGACTGTCTTGGGATTGGTGAGTCTACTGAGTTATTTGATCCCTGGCTCCTAGAGTATCTTGGTGTCTGATATCTGGATCTGGGGGGCTCTAGCATGAGTCTCCCATGTCATTTTGGTCAGAGATTATCTCATGTTTGAGCATATCCAAGGGCTCAGTGCATCTTGAGTCTAGGGTCTCACAGCATTTGAGAGTTACCTAGACATTTATATCTCAGTGTTCCTGAATCTGAGGCCAGGTTTTGGTGGGGGTGGGGGGTGTCTATGGGCACTCAGTAGTGGATAGACTTGGGGCCAGTATCTGGCAATCTAGAACATAATGGAATCTCAAGCCCAGGAGGGTTTGGTGTCTCAATTCCTGGGGCTACAAAAACATCTCAGATGTGGGTGCACCAGGTCTAAGAACATTCAGGGACCATTTGGGGGTAATTCTGGGTCCTACAGTCTTAAGATCTGGGAGTAACTGGATCAGGTAGGGTTAGGTATTGGCAACTCCTAATTCTGGGGCTGTAATCTGAGGATCATAGTGCCAGGCATGACCATGATCTGAGTTGGTAATTTGAACATGAAATTAGGCTTCAGGGCCCTGCGTCTCTCAGGAAACTGTATGCTCCTGGTTCTACTGAGGTTCAGAGTCTGGGAATGCCTGGGGCCTCCAGGTGGGGGGGATGGGGAACGCCAGAACTCAGGATGCCTAGGACCTCTCGGATAATCCCAGAGAAGCTGGGTGTGGGGTCTCTCAGTCCTAGGTTTGGGATCCAGATTCCAGGTCTGGGATCTTTCAATCCAAACTCTAACTCCAAGTTCCAGATGTGCCTAGGTTTGGGTTTTAGGTCCGAATGGAGACAGGAGTCCTGGACCCTCAATTTTGGGTCCTCGATCTGGCTACGGGACCCACCAGGCTGTCCTCACCGTGCAGCCTCCTCGTGGCGACCTCCGCAGCCGGCACAGCCACATCGTGCCGCGACCCAGTGGCACGCGCGCAGGGGCGCGTAGCAGCAGAGGCAGGGCACCGCCAGGGAGAGCGCGGCCAGCGCTGCCCAGCGCGCGGCGGGACGCGGGTGGCCGGGCTCACAGGCGCATGGGTCCGAGAAGTCACCCTCGGCGTCCGACAGGCAGTGGTAGAGTAAGCTCTCGGCACACCACAGGCAGCTGAGACGGCGCACCAATATACGACCCGGGTCCGGGGCCTCTGCACAGCGGCCGCCACGCCCGTCAGCTCGGCGGCGAAACAGCGCGCGGCAATGAACGCAGCGCGCCGCCTCCTCCGCCTCCGGGGAGGCCTTGGCCGGCGCAGGGGCTGGGCCAGGCCCGGGGGGTGGGCGAGCTGGGGGCGCTGGAGGCGCAGCATCTGTCAGAGGGGCAGGTAGTGCCGCTGGAGACCCCAAGGCTGCACCCCGTAACGAGCCCGTCTTGGCGAAGCGCACCACGCAGGTCGACAAGGCGAGGGGGGCGGTAGGCCCAGAGCGTCGGTAATCCTCATACCCGCGGCCGCCCCAGCCCAGGCCCCCTGCCCCGGCCAGGGCTTCTGAGGGGTCCGGAATCCCCGTGAACGGTAGAAGAGGAGGGTAGGTCTGGGGGACGAAGGGACAAGGAGACCAGTTTAGCAGGTGTCTGTGACTCACTCACCACCCACCAGAATCCATGCCAGTCTCGGAAGATCAAGGATCTGTCCTCTATCCCACACCTTAAGGACCCAGAGGCTTAAGGCTCCAAGTCTTCACTCAAGATCCAAGAGTCCCTACCTTCAGATCTAGGAGTTCTGAACCCCAGTCTGGTTCCTGGGTTCCTTTCATACCCTTAGGCACTGAGCCTTCCCACTCCGCACTCCCACCCCCATGAATTAATTAAGCAGTGTGCAGGACTACTCCTATGGGTACCAGCATCTTCCAATATACTCGGACAATTGTCCAAATCGTCCCTCAAACCCCTCTGGAATTCAGAACTCCGTAATTCTCCAAGAGCGCAGGAGACATAACGCTCTGAGAAACCCAGGCTTCCAACTCTTCCTAGTTCCCCACCACACATCCTCATCTCTTTCCCCCTCCTTCCCAGCTGAGTAGTTAGGTCAGCCATCCCCTGGGATCCGTGTTTCTAGCCCCCACAGGTCCTCCCATCCCCTTTAGGACCCCAGCGCCCAGCCCCTTTCCATCCCGAAACCAGACTTCCGCTAGGGGGCAGAGGTCGAACCTGAGCGGAGGAGCGGCGGCGCTGCGGCGAAGTGGCGGGTCCGAAGCCAGAAGCCGACTCCATGGTGATAATGGGGGCGGTGGCGGTGGGAGGCGTCTCCTGGCGGCTGTGACTGGAGGAGGAGTCGCTGTCCACGTGAGACTGGGGGAGATTAGCGGCCTCAGTGCAGGGACCCGTCCTTCCCCCAGCCGAAGCCCTCACACAGACCCCCTCCCATTGACAGCAAGTGCTCCGTGGCCAGGCAGGCCTGGGTTCAAACCCAGGTGTGCCATTGACTGGTTGTGTGACCTCTGGCCAGTGAGTTCACCTCTTTGAACCTGTCTTCTCTGTAAAATGGGGATCATAACAGTACTCATTCATGAGGATGTCGTTAGGCCTTATGTTAAAGGGCATAGCACATGCCAGAAGTACAGAAGAGCTAGGAATGGTTACTGTTATCATTATGAGATCCCTCTTACCTGCTCAGCTCACCAACCTACAGAATATGAAATCATCTTCTTTCTTCCCAGAACCCATCTCCCTTGGGCCAGCCAGCCGCCTCCTTGCTTGGTGCCCACCACCACACTTTGACTGGGGGCAGTTCCACCACCTGGAGTACTCTCCTTCCTATGCAAACCAACTTCTGTCCTGAAGTGAGCTGAAGCATCACTTCTCAGACCCTTAGTTTCCTTTCCGTTCCCTTTTAGTTCCCTTTTGTAACTACCTCATCTTTTCCCCATCATCAATATACATTCATTGAAGACCCATGACAAGCCAGACCATTGTTCAAGATGAAGCATGGAAAGCAAAGCATCTTTCCTAAGTAAGAGCTCGATAGATGAGAACTGTCTGTGGAACTGTTGTGGCCTGCATCCATCTCCCATTACCCTGGAATTTCCCCCTTTTTCTGCCTAGAGAATCAGTTTTGTTCCTTCAGATGTTCTCAGCAACTCCCACTGTTGCCAGCAAGTGCCAAACAGGATCCAACACAATGTGCATTCATTCATTCAAGTTATTCAACATATATTTACTGTATCCTTACTGTGTGTGTGTCAGGCACTGTTTCAGGCACTGGAGTTGCAGCAAGAAACCAACAAAACATCCTTGCCTTCCTGGAGCTGACATTCTAGCATAGAAGATGGACAGTAAACTAAGAGATAAGAAAATTGTCCTTTCAGAAAGGAAATGAGAAAAATATCTGAGAAGACAAAGAAAAAAATAGAACTGGACAAGGAGCATTGAGAGATTGCAATTTTACATAAATTACCCAAAGACAGCCTCACTAAGAAGGTGATCATTGTGTAAAGCCCTGAAAGAAATAAGGAGATGAACCATATGGAAATTGGGGAAGAATGTTCCAGACAACGGACAGTGCTAAGGTCCTCAGACAAGATGTGGCTGCCTTGTTGGAGTAAGAGAGAGGAAGGCAATGTGGCTGGAGCAGAGTAAGTGAGCAGGAGATTAACACAGGGCCAGATGGCATGGGACTTTATGTGCCACTGTAAGGACTTTGTCCTTTATCCTGAGTGAACTGGAGCCCTGGGAGAGTTCTAAGTGGAGGAGGGACATGATCTGATTCACTCATCAATAGGGTCCCCCTGGCTATGGGTGGGGAAGACACTAGGGGACAGGAAGGAGGTAATTGACAATGAGAAGCTGTTGAGACAGTCCAGGGGGAGGTGAGATTGGACAATACCAGGTTAGAAGCAGCTTGTGAGCATTTTGAAAGTAGAGCCAATATTGACTGGCTGAAAGATTAGATAACATAAAAAAATAAGATGAGTCAAAGATGACCCCAAGGTTTGTAGCCTGAGTAAATAGAATTGTCACTAACTTGCGTACATTTACTTTTAATATTTATTCATTTTTATCACTTATCTTTTTTCATTTGTTTGTTTTTTAATTTTCATCTTTCCACATTAGAATGGAAGCTCCATGAGAAAAGGGAGATTTTGTTCATTCATATGCCCTGGATGCCTAAAACACTGCCTGCTACACAGAAGGTGTTCAGCAAGTACCTGGAACGAATGTATGTGAATCAGGGCAGGACAGAAAAACTAGAGTGAGATTGAATCAACATTAACAGTCTGGGCCCAATTTTGTGTCCCCAGCATGTGGCATGGTACCTGCTACATGGTAGGTGCTTAAAAATGTTTGTAGAATAGGAACAAAATCCTTGCCCTCCCAGCAGAGAGCCATCTTGGAGACTCACCGTTAGAGGGCAGGGGGTCTCTGCAGTGTCCTGGGAAGGAGAGGAGGAGGAGGAGGAAGAGGAGGGGGTGAGTGAGCCTGGGGCAGGAAGAAAGGCACAGAGTGAGTTCCCTGGACTCAGCTTATCCTTCCCCCACCCCATAGCCCCCAGTGCCACATCCTATGCTGCTCACCTCGACCCAGTGTGGCCAGCGCAGCCAGCAGGCTCTTCTGGAACTCATCGGCCTCTGCAGGACTCTGAAACGTCAGCCCAAACTTGCAGTCACCCAGGCTCCAGTGGTGGAAGATGGGGTTGACCTTGTTGTAAACCAAGCCTGGCCTTAGGGTACACTCCAAGGTCGTCTAAGGGGCAGGAGGGGGCAGAGTCAGACACCTCTATCCAGCCATGGCTATGATTTCCTTTCTAGCCCTAACCCCTCTTCCTACCCTGGCATTGCACAAACCTCATTTCCCAACCCTAGGTGTATCCCTGAACCCTGATCAACACCCAGGACAACTCTCCAATTTTATTAAGCATACCTCTGATACACCAATATTTTTCCCAATTGATTCTTTGATCCCTATATTTTTAATATGCTCCTTCTGATATTCTAGTCAGAAACTCAAATCTTATGGAATGCCTCAAAAATATTCCCCTTTTCAATAACTATCTGAATTGATAGCACCCCCAAACTTTATTGAACATCTCAAAATATTACTGTTAATCCCCATGTGATGCCCCAATGATCTCCTGAAATTTTACCCTAAATATTCATAGTAAATGTGCATGGACTCCCTCTCAGTTGATAGTCCACAGCCTGAATGTTCCCTCTTATCCTTGCCTAGCACTAGATTCCTTCTCACCATTTCAAATCCCCCCCCACATCATTCTACCAACTCCTGCTCTGAAATGCAACCCTTCCCCCAAGCCTTTTCAAACAATCAAATCTTTCCAGTACATCCCCAGCTGAAATTCAAACATCCCCATTAGTCCTGATGAACCCACATATAGGACTGTCAACTACAATGACACTTCCAAATGTACCCCCAACAAATGCTTCCATATACTTAGGGCAGACAGGGGCCAGCTAGTATAGGGCCTCAGAGGTGAGGATCTCTGAGCAAGATGGAGCCCAGGGAAGGTTCTGAGCAAAGGAAGGAAATGATCTGAGTCAGGTGTTAGCAGTGCCCCTGGGGAACAGGCTGGGGCTTTAGGGGAGCAGCAGAAGCAGGGCAGGGGGCCCAGTAAGGAAGTTGCTCGGATAGTCTAGCGGGAGACTGCAGTGGATAGAACCTGCTTAATATTTCAAATATTCCTGAAATTCCCAACTCTTATGCATTAGACAGATAGCCACTTCCAAACTCCATCCCACACCCCAGTTCGATTTCCAGGCTAGGAGACAACCTGACCTCTCCTCTGCATGCCCAGTCCCCTTCCTCTGCCTCCCCAGGGCCCCACCCTACCCCAACGTCCCAGGGTGGCTCACTTTCTGGTCCCGGAGGCGCTCCCCGTGGATGACGTAGTGCCCCTGGTGGGCCCCCCCCTCGGGCCTGGCCCCTCGGACCCGACATACGCTCACCTGGCTGAGGCCCCCGCCCCCCACAGGCAGCCAGCCCCCACTGGAGTCATCTCGGGCCATCACCACAGCTCGGACCCGCACCATGTACCTGAAGGGGGGTGCAACAGGGATGACACGGTCAGTGAACTCAAATCCTGCTCTCCCATTGAACGTTTTCCCAACCCTCATCTTGTTCCATCTTCATCACTGACATCTGAATCCAATGCACCCTAAGCTACCAATGCACACCTTCTCCCCCATGTCCACCTTCTTCCCTCACAGCTCCTTTCTTCCTCATGCCATCTCTTTTCTCCCAGGTCTACTTTCTTCCCCTCCTCTACCTTTTCTCTCCATACTCACCTTGCCCTCATCTTTCCATCCCCAAACCCATAGCCTTGGCTTTCCACTTCCCCTCCCCCTCCTGTGCATCCCCTATCAACCCTGTCTCCTTCCCTCTCAGCACATACCCACGGCCCCACCCAGCGTTCCCCCTCACAGCTGGGTGCCTGCGCATATGTATTTTCTCTGGGCCCATCAACTCAGCTCCAGTTCTCCCAACACTGCCTCCGCACCCTGTAGTCCAGGCCACAGGCTGAGTGAGAAACCCAGGCTCTTTTCCCCCCACCCCTTCCCGGATTTATGAATGAGACCGGATGCAAAGCTCACTGAGTCACCCAGCAACGAGAGATAGGCAGGGAACGGGGAGAGAACCAGAAATGGCCAGAAAGAGAGGCCGAGAGGGAGATGGAGGCAGAGGAAGTCAGGAACGGGCGACCGAAGGCACATCCAAAGAGCGTTTCATTCACAAAAATCAAGCCTGTTCCCTCAGGCCCCCAGCCGAAGGAAGCCTAGGGGGCGAGATGGGGTGGGGGGAGATTGATCCCTCCCCCCCAGCGCTCCAGCATCCTTCTGAGCCATTTTACCCCGCCCCCCATCTCAGGGGACGTAGCCCTCCACCCACTAATCGGGATCAGCGTCTAGCCCCTCACTGCCACCCAGCATGAGAACCCTGACGTCCCAACCTTAGGGACCCAGGCGAGCTCTAGCCCCCTCCCCCACCTGCAAGCAGCCGGGTTTCCCCTGCCCTTCGGGAGGGGAAGGGGAGGCCGCAACGCCCCCAGCCCCCTTTACTCAATGGGATGGGATTTTGTGAATGAGCAGTCACGTGACGCTTTGCTTCCTTTGTCCGCCCGCCTCCCCCGACAACAGGTGAAGCAGGGAAAGAGGGCAGGGGTCCTTCCAGGGCCTAGCTGGAATGGGGCACCGGGGTTTCAGGGTGCCCTACGCTCCCTGCACACCTATGTTCCGCGGGGGGAGTGGTCCTCAGAGTTCCTCAATGGTGGGGGTCCAGTACAGAATTTTGTGAATGAGGAGTCCTCAGAGGAAGTCAAGGCCCCCCAAATGGAGACTGGTACCCCAAATGGCTGCCACGCAGTTTGGGGGGTCCCCACTCCCTTGTCCTCCCAGCCGGGGTCCGAGGAGGCGCCCGGGTGGGCAGAAGGCGCAGCGCTATCCTGACCGCCTCCTCATCAGTGCAGGCGGTCTGTCAGCCCCCGCCCCCTCGCCCCCCTTGGCACCTGCCTGGGAGGCTCCGGCCGGGCTCCGAGCGGCGGCGACGCGGCCTCCTCCTCCTCCTGTTCTCTCCGGCTCCCTCGCTGGCTCCGGCGGCGCTGGAGACCGGCACCGGGAGCCCGGGCGAGGGGGGAGGGAGGGGGAACCTGGAGGACGGGTGGGGGGGAGGGGGCGGCTTGGGGGAGGGGTAAGAGTGAGGCGGGCGTACTTGCCCGCTGGGTCCTAGAGCCCGGCACTCGCTCCAGCGAACAGCCCCCCAACCCCCATTTTCTTAAGATCCAGAGGGTATTCCCCACTTTTCCACCCATTTGAGCTATTGATCCCTGATGACAAGGAGGGGACAGGAATAAGAACTGGTCTCAGGGTTCTAAAGAGGCGGTGGTCTACGCTTTGGGTTCTAAATGGGAGGGGCTGGGTGCCTGGCAGGGTTCGAAAAGGGGTGGGGCGAGAAGGGAGCCTTCAGAAGGGGGCGGGGTCGGAGGGCCTGAGTGCGGAGGTTCAGATGCTGAAGGCGTGGACAAGTGGCATGCGTCATGGAAAGGGCGGGTGGATGGGCCTTCTCGGCAGGCTGGAGGAAGGATAAGAGTCTGAGAAGAAATGTTGCCAGGTCTTAAAAAGAAGAAGCTTAGCGATAAATTGCTTTAGGGGTGTGGCAGATGAGAGGTTCAAAAGGGAGGAGCTACGTAGCAGTGTCCGTAATGGGCAGGGCCTTGAGAGAGACTAACAGAGGGCGGGGCATTCTGAAGGGGAGGGGCCAAAGAGAACGCTCTAAAGGGGTGGAGTTTAATACTAGACAGCCTCGGGGCGGGGAAAGACACCGAGTATTTCAAAGGGGGATCCGGGTTCCACTCTAGCGGGCTCAAAGGGGGCGGGGCCTAGAGCTAGGGGGCGGGGCCTACGTCTCGGGGTCCGCCCTCGCTGTCTCGCCCACTTGCCTTCACCCGCACCCTCGTTCTTTTCGGTTATTTTCTGCTACAGCCGTTCCCCGCCCTGCCCTGGGCCCAGGGGGCCGCGGTCTCAACTTTGGTGGGCTGGAGGAGTCGGTAAGTGGGGTCCTCTGGGGGGAGGAGCCAGAGTGCTGCTTGGGGAAAGGGGTGGAGCCAGAGTGCTGAAACCTGCTAATACACCTGGAGCGGCAAAAGAAATTTAGGAGTGAGGCTCAAGGATCTGTCGCTGCTTAGGAAGGGAGCGGGACCCAAATATCAACAGAGTAAGAAGTGTGCATCAAAGGGTTAGAGGTGAGGGCTGAGGGATTAGTATTAGGACGAGAATACCTGGTATTTGTTAGGCAGAGGCGAGACCCTATCGGAGGTGGGTTGAGGGTTTGGATGAGGCCCAATTCCCCGACAATCGGAGGCGGGACCAGAAATAGGGGCGTGGCCTAGGTCTCTGGAGCCCTATGCTGGGAGAGAACTTGAACTTCTTGTAGGCCTTGTAGGCTACTGGGCACAACTATCGCTAGTGATATGGCCTGAGAGACCGACAAGAAGGCAAGCAAGATGAGTTTTGGAGCCTGGAAACTTGGGACACGGCCAAAGTGTAGGGATGTGATCTGAGGAGCCAGTCAAGGGTAGAACCTTAGTGCAATAAGGGGTTGGGACCCAAGCATCCAAACAATAGCTGTGGTGGGTCATGAGAAAGAAAACGTGAATGATGAGAGCCTAGGGACTAGGGCTTGAGCGGATCTTGGAGAACAGTGAGGGAGGGGCCCGTCGAACCAGTCAGACCAAGTACAGCCAGCCTTATGGGATCCCCACAGCCTGGCAGACTGACTGGCTGAAGGTTTTCTGATCACAGTCCCCGACCTCTGTCAGAAATGGGGAACGTGCAGTCGGAGCCGTCCGCTGGCGGGGGCTCCCGAAAAGAGCAGGCCTCTGACCGCGCCTCCGACTCCCGACGGACGCCCCTGGTGGAGCCCGAGGTGACCCTTTCCTCCCCAGCCATGCGCCTGGCTCGCGGGCTGGGCGTCTGGTTCCCTGGCAGCTCCGCGCCCCCGGGACTCCTGGTACCCCCGGAGCCCCAGGCCTCACCCTCGCCCCTGCCCCTGACCTTAGAACTGCCCTCTCCAGTGACGCCTCCTCCAGAGGAGGCGGCTGCCGCTGCGGTCTCGCCACCACCCCCTCCCCCCGTGGGGACCCTGTTGACCGCGCCGTCTAAGTGGAGAAAACCTATGGGCACTCCAGTGCCCCGGATCCGCGGCCTGCTAGAGGCGAGCCATCGCGGCCAGGGCGACCCTCCGAGCCTCCGCCCGCTGCCGCCACCGCCCCGCCAGCTAACCGAAAAGGACCCTGTCCCGAGGGTCCCACACTCTTCTCCACCACCCTTGGAGCCGCGGAAGCCGCCACCACCGCCACCTTCAAACTGGCAGCCCTCGGACCGCAAAATCGCTCCTGCTCTAGCCACACCCGCCGCAACCCCCACAGAAAACCAAGTTGGGCGTAGCAGCGAAGGTCAGGCCTCCGGCGGGGTTCGAGGAGGGACGTCTCCCCAATCAGGCGAAGGCGAAATGCCTCGGCCTGCGGCTTCCGAGTCCGGTCTGAGCCTACTATGTAAAGTCACCTTCAAGTCCGGGCCTCCCCTTCCCTCTACGGCAGCCTCAGGTTCCTTAGAGGCCAAAGCCTCGCTCGGGGGCGGCGGAGGAGGAGGCGGAGGACTCTTCGCTGCCTCCGGTGCCATCTCTTATGCCGAGGTCCTGAAGCAAGGGTCCCTGGCTCCTGGAACCCCTCGCCCCCTGGGAGAGGTCCCTCGGGTGGTACAGGAAACCGAGGGCGGTGATGGAGACAGCGAAGGGTGTTCTAGTGCCCCTTCAGCGCCCCCGTCCCACGCCCGAGCCCTACCGCCGCCACCGTACACCACCTTCCCAGGTTCAAAGCCTAAGTTCGACTGGGTGAGCCCTACCGACGGCCCTGAACGCCACTTTCGCTTCAACGGGGCTGGCGGAGGCGTTGGGGCGCCCCGACGGCGCGCAGCAGCGCTCTCAGGGCCCTGGGGCTCCCCTCCGTCACCACCAGGGCAGATGCACTCAGCTCCCGGGCCTCGGAGGACCGCACCTGCCCTGCTGGCTCCACCTATGTTCATCTTCCCCGCGCCCACAAATGGCGAGCCTGTGCGCCCTGGGCCTCCGGGCCTGCAGGATTTACCCCCGCCGCCGCCTCCCACACCACCACCCACACCACCGCCCGCGCCACCGCCCACACCGCAACCGCCCCCACTCCAGCTAGCGCCGCTGCCGGTGGTGCTCCCGCCCACCCCAGGCCTTGGCCACGTGGAGCCAGCCTTGGCTCCTGCCCCCGCCCCCGCTCTGCCCCCCGCCTTGGCCGTGGACCAGGCCCCAGCCCCGGCTCCAATTCCCTCGGCTGCTGAGCCATCGCTGCCCGCGCCTATCAAGGCCCGCACACGTAGAAACAAGGCTACTCGCGCGGCCCGGGGCGCGACCCGCGAAGATGGAGTGCCGGGAGATGGTCCCCGTGAAGGAACTACAGCTACCACGACTGACAGCGGCAGTAGAGGGAGTGGTATCAACGGGGCACCCCCGGCCGGGGCAACTAACACCAGCGCTGCGCGCCACTGGCCACCCTTCCAGGTGCTTAACTCTTGTCCCTGCAAATGTTACTGCCGCCACCAGCCAGGCCATCGCCGCCTGCCACGCAACGTTTCTGCCTGGTGAGGGGAGGTCAGAGAAAGGGAGGGGAGGGAATACCCCTCGAAGTTCTGAAACCCAGCCTTTACTGGCTAGAGTCCTATACAGCTCTTTGGCGTCCTGATCCTCAGCCTTTCTCTTGGCCGCATCTCAAACCTGAGTTCCCATCCAAGGCTCCAGGACCAGAAGCCTTAATCCCATATTGACTCCTAACAAGAGACGGGACACTTTGGCCCAGCCCTTTGGTATCCACACCCCCTAGTTGACCCTGGGCCCTTTGTCACTCCCTGGAGCCATCAAGGAGGGAAGCTGGTCCCAGCTGGCCTGATCCTGGGTACACTGCCTTGACCCTACCCTGAGGACACGTCCCAAGCTCTTCAGGGATCAGAGGGAAGGAGATATCTTCCTGGAACCAAATGGGGGGTAAACTTCTCGGAGATGCAGAGGAAGCCCTTTCCCTGATTCCTGACTCCTCCCACCTTTGGCAATTTCTTCTGACTCTGGGACCGAAGGCTGTGACCACCAGAGGGCACTGATGTCCCAGCTCTTGTGCTGCAGAGTTCCCACATCCTGGGGAAGACACTGTGCCCTCCAGCTACCCATTGACCCCCCCCCCCAACACACACACACACACACACTGAACCACTTGATCTGGTCACCAGTGCCTGACCCTGGACCCTGAGGACACCTGGGCAACTCTGCTCTGGACCTCTTGGGGGTTCAGCTGGGATACTATCACCAACCCTCAACCCTCACTTTCCTAAGATTAAGCAGATCACTCCTGTCCTCAATTGCCTTTGAGATATTCAGACATGGCCACTTTATTCAGATGGGAAAGTGAAGCCCTAGAGGGGTAAAGGCCTGGCTTTGTGTCCAGGCCTTACTGACTCTACCTTCCCTCCAGGCTGAGCACACCTACCAACCACCTGAGTGAGCCACCCTGGGTCGCCACCATCAAGCTAGCTGGCTCCCTGGTAGCTGGGCTGGAGCACTACGACTTGCAGGCCACTCCTTCCAACTGAGTTGTCTGCACAACACCCTCCACTTTACCCTTCATGCCAATAAAAACCAACCCAGATGCCTAGCAGCCTGTAGTCACCTGCTGAGAATTGAAGGGGTTGGGTAGGGCAAGGCAGAGGTCTTCAGGAGAAAACCACATGCTGGGAGAGATAGGAGGATGAACCCAGAACAGCAAATGAGGTTCCATTCACCAGCGTCTAGACTGAAGGTCCCAACAGTGGGGTGATCTCATTCTCAATACTATAAGCTCCATTCTAAGCTGACCCCATGCTAAGCTCAAAGGTTCAGTACAAACCACTTTGTAAAGATATCATTCTCATTTTACAATTGGGAAAACTGACTCTGGAACTTTTTTGAAAATCTCACCCCATAAAGGGCTCTATGCCTTAAAGTCTTTCCCAAGAACTTCAAGGCAGGAAACATAAGCTGGGACTGGGTGTGGGGGAGGTCCTAAGTCAAAGAGCTGGCTGAGAAAGGGTGGGAAGCAGGGCAAGCCCATGCCAGGAACCATACCTCTCATTCACAGAGGGCTCTAAAGGGTACCCCACAGATGTGTTCCATTTCACAAGTCATTTTAGTAATTATTTAATGCACTGCCAAGATTTTTTAAAAACAAGACCCTGTACCACCTTCATTGGTGTACTAGCCCAGAATTCCCATGTGTCCACAGTGCTGCTGTGCCCTACAGTGGGCACCTGTGTTTGAGACCCTGAGCAATGGCCTTTGGACAGAGGCTGACACGGAAGGCGGAAGGCATTATTTGAACTTGTCCCCTCACCACCCCAGCTGAGGAGACAAGGTCTAGAACAAGAATGTCAATCCACCTTTATTGGAGGAAACCCAGTACTGTGTTTTAAAGAAGGCATGCCCTGCCCCACCCTAGTGCCTGGCGGACTCAGACGATCATCTCCAGCTGCCGGGCGTACTCGATGACCTGTTTGGCCAGTTCTGTAGAGGGAATGGTGGTGTCTTCTGGTTTCTGCTGCTGGCTGGCAAAACTGTAGTAGTTGTGGGGGCCAAGGACCCACCCTCGCTGCAGGAAGGGAAGGATGAGAGATGAGTGAGTTATCACAAAGGCTGCCCCCACCCCATGGAGCCAGCACTTACCTACATGTGCCATGCTCTTTCCTCACTAACCCTATTCTACCCAAACAACTCTAAGCAAGCAACTTCACCTCTCTGTGCCTCAGTTTCTCCATGTTTGAGATATGGACCCTAATTATACACTTCTCTGGGTCTGCTGTGCAGATTCAAAGAACCCCTCTAAAGCACTGAGAATCATGTCTGGCCTGGAGTGAGTGATCAGCAACAGCTGTACCATCACTCCAACTCAGTTTCGCCTCTTCCATAGACTATTCTTGGTCCTCCTGCTTCCTGGGATACTGTAGAGTCACTGCAGCATGCCATGTATCAACATCTTTAGGGGCACCACTCCTGTTCCAACACCCCAGACCAAGAAAATAAAGTCTTTTTTTTTTTTGAGACGGAGCCTCAAGCTATCCCCCTGGGTAGAGTGCCATGGCATCACAGCTCATAGCAACCTCCAACTCCTGGGCTCAAGCGAGTCTCCTGCCTCCGCCTCCCAAGTAGCTAGGACCACAGGCACCCGCCACAAC
>CAUYQV010035726.1:0-24753 GCA_963574575.1 Galagoides demidoff | reverse complement strand
GTGATTTATGGTCTTCTCAATATATACCTAACAGAGGAATTACAGAATCAAATGGTAGATCTATATTTAGATCTCTGAGTGTTCTCCATATGGTTTTCCAAAAGGGACATATTAGTTTGCATTCCCACCAGCAGTGTAGTAGTGTTCCCTTTTCTCCACAACCCCGCCAGCATCTGCGATTTTGTGATTTTGTGATATGGGCTAATCTAACTGGCATTAGATGATATCTCAGAGTGGTTTTGATTTGCATTTCTCTGATGATTAAGGATGGTGAGCATTTTTTCATATGTCTGTAGGCCGTGCGTCTGTCTTTTTCAGAGGAGTTTCTCTTTAAGTCTCTTGCCCACCCTGCGATGGGATCACTTGTTCTCTTCTTGCTACTACACTTGAGTTCTCTGTGGATTCTGGTTATAAGACCTTTGTCGGAAGCGTAACCAGCAAATATCTTTTCCCATTCTGAGGGTTGTCTACTTACTTTTCTTACTGCGTTCTTGGCTGTGCAGAAGCTTTTTAATTTGAGGAAGTCCCAGTAGTATATTTTTGATGTTGCTTCAATTGCCCAGGGGGTCTTCCTCATAAAATTTTCACCCAGGCCTATTTCTTCAAGAATTTTCTCTACAGTTTCTTCTAATGTTTTTATAGTTTCATGTCTTAAATTTAAGTCTTTAATCCAGTGAGAATCTATCTTAGTTAGTGGTGACAGGTGTGGGTCCAGTTTCAGTTTTCTGCATGTCGCTAGCCAGTTCGTCCAGCACCATTTGTTGATGGGGAATCTTTTCCCCATTCAGTGTTTCCCTCAGAATGGGAAAAGATATTTGCTGGTTATGCTTCCGACAAAGGCCTTATAACCAGAATCCACAGAGAACTCAAGTGTAGTACCAAGAAGAGAACAAGTGATCCCATCGCAGGGTGGGCAAGAGACTTAAAGAGAAACTTCTCTGAAGAAGACAGACGCATGGCCTACAGACATATGAAAAAATGCTCATCGTCCTTAATCATCAGAGAAATGCAAATCAAAACCACTCTGAGATATCATCTAACGCCAGTTAGATTAGCCCATATCACAAAATCACAAAATCACAGATGCTGGTGGGGGTGTGGAGAAAAGGGAATACTACTACACTGCTGGTGGGAATGCAAACTAATACATCCCTTTTGGAAAACCATATGGAGAACACTCAGAGATCTAAATACAGATGTACCATTTGATCCTGTAATTCCTCTGTTAGGTATATATCGAGAAGACCATAAATCATGCTATAATACAGATATCTGTACCAGAATGTTCATTGCAGCCCAATTCACAATTGCTAGGTCATGGAAGAAACCCAAGTGCCCATCGACCCATGAATGGATCAATAAATTGTGGTATATGTACACCATGGAATACTACACAGCCACAAAGAAAGATGGAGAATTTGCCTCCTTCATGTTTACATGGATGGAGCTGGAAAATGTCCTCCTTAGCAAAGTATCTCAAGAATGGAAGAAAAAGTATCCAATGTACTCAACACAATTATGAAACTAATTGTTAGCTATCTTAAGAAAGCTACAATCCAAATGGAGCCCTAGACTACGGGGAAAGAGGAGGGGGGAGGATGGGTGAAGAGAATGATATTGTGGAGATCACGCCTGTAATTTATCCTATTAGGGTACATGTGAATTTGTCTAAAGGTTGAATATAAATGTCTTAACACAACAATTATGAGAAAGACATGACGGCTATGTTAGCCTTTTGGATGAGAGTTTTCCAAACTGCATATGGAAGCAACACACTCTATCCTATGATAGAATTAATGTACATAATTATGATCTAATAAAAAAATAACTAAAAATAAAATAAAAATTTTGAAACACTAGTCACTAGTTTCTGCTAAAAGGTCCTATAACTGTGTGTTGAGGGGGTAGATAACCTTTCTTTTAGATGCTGCTTTAAAAATATTATTAAAAGCCCTGGTGAGGTGCTCACAGCTGTAATCCTAGCACTCTAGAAGGACAAGGTAAGAGGATTGTGTGTGAGCCCAGGAGTTTGAGACCAGCCTGTGTAGGAGTGAGACCCTGTCTCTACCAAAAAATAGAAAAATTAGCTGGGCATCACGGCAGGTGCCTGAGTCCAAGCTACTTTGGAGGCTGAGGCAGGAGGATCGTGTGAGCCCAGGAGTTCGATGTTGCTGTGAGCTAGGCAGCCACCATGACCCTCTAGCCTGAGCAACAAAGTGAGACTCTGTCTTAAAATTAGATAGATAGATAGATAAAAAATATATTATTTCTTTTTTTATGGGAAAATGGATTATGTTTTACCCCCTAGTACAGAATTTGCAGAGGACACCAAATTAAGAAATTGAAAATGTCATACATTTTGGGAGAACTGACAAGCAAAAAGTAGATTTACTGATAAAAGATCAGTTCAATACACCAAATCCACTCCTCTGTAGACTGAGGAAGATGAAATGATCAAGGCTGGTGCTGAAATCTGATACCAGAAAGTAGAAACTTGTATATATATGATGCTGATGGTAACTGGCCTACAGGAAAAATTATTAAAATAAATTCACTTGTAGGATAACTAACAGTGAAAGCAGTTACCATTAGAAGTCTTTCTATAAAAAAAAAAAGTAACTAATGTTAATTTTTTTTTTTTTTTCATTTTTCGGCCAGGGCTGGGTCTGAACCCGCCACCTCTGGCATATGGGGCAGTGCCCTACTCCTTTGAGCCACAGGCGCTGCCCATTAATGTTAATTTTTATGTGTAGCAGAAATTTGTAATTGCAACTCTATTTCAGTTCTTCACATAAATTTTCTACCAAGTTCTGACGTGAGTCTTCCCTTGTTTGTAACATGCCACCTCTTTCTCCATTTGTATCATTACCACAAAAAAGACTTTTTGCAAAAAAAAAATTTGTCTTACCAGTTTTCCCAATTATCACATCGTAAATCTTACATTCAAACAATTTTATTTGGAAATGCCTGTTATGCGATCATTCATGTCATTTTCTCTGGATCAGAATGAATCTGCTTTGCATGTGACTCGAACTATTCTACACCCTGTCCTTCCCTTTAAAAAGAGCTCCTCCTTTGGTAAAATCTGCAATCTCATTATCTATTGGAATATATTGTCATGTATTATAAGCAATGAATGACTAATAACAATTTTGACAGGAAAGGAATAGACAGGCCCCCGTGTGAGAAGGCAGCGTGGCGTCAGGGTGTACTTTGCATCTTAGACATCTTTTCATAAGAAGCTGAATGTCGGTGCTTCACCCCAACTCCTAACTGAGGGCATTCGGATAAATGACTCTCCCACACAGAAGTACGTCCTGAGTAAACAAGGTGGTATGTGAGGTCCCACTGGCGAATGTTGCCCTCAGCTTGATTAAACTTTACACGGCTTCCTCCTGACTCTCAGCCCTGACCTCCCTTTTCTTAGAGCATTATTTTAGAAAACTAGTAGTTCTAAATTCTTTCTCTGAGCCCTTGAGATATAAATCCTTAAATGCCTCATGCAGTTGTAAAACGCTGAACTGCCTCAAAGATCCTGGAAGCCCTCTCTTTGAAACATAATCATGAAGAAAGAGATAGAGCCTCTATTTCCTGTTTTTGTAGAGGGTGGGAGCCTAACTCAGTGGATGCTTTGCTCCAAAGTGTGAAACTGCCTCCTGCCATGAAGATAAGGGGCAGTTTGCTCTTTTCTTTGGGCAAAGCCAATTACCACTTGCAGATGCCCTAAGAGCCACATCCGCACCCCCATTCCCAGCTGTGAAAAACCCTCTAAAACTCTCCAGTCCCCTACCCCGTTTTTGTGCACAGCTAGCTGGGTCTGAGTTCTGCCTCTCTCTCCTGTTGCATTATCCTCCTGTTTGACTTCGTCCGTCACACTGTTTTCCTTTGACCGACCCGTAAGAAAATAATCAGTCAGGACTGAGGGAAGTTAGTACATGTTGGCTCTTTGAGACTTCGTGAAATCCTAAGCAAGTCTATCCTAGCAGCACCTGAATCTTCCCAGGTGGAAGATGAGAACAGAACTGCAGGTGTATTCTTACTGCTGGCTTATAGGTTGCTGATAAATCCCGTAGGGCAATTTTGGGGCCCTTCTGTACTTCAGGTCAGATTTCATAAACCATGTTGTATTTTGTATTTTCTACCTTTTCCTCTGAAAATAGCTCCCTAGATTAAAAAAAAAAAGCATACATTCATATTATTACAATTATAATTTCAGTTTCAAAAAGTATGTTGTTTGGGGTATATATAACAAAGGAAATAAAACAGTCTCTCTAAATACATTTCCTTACTCTAGAGGAATATTGGATTTGGTTAAAACTTAAGATTACTAGGAATATTGTAACTTTATTTTGCCTTAAAATGCTATTCTCATTCTTTTTTTTATTATTAAATCATAGCTGTGCACATTAATGCATTTATGGGGTACACTATGCTGGTTTTATATGCAATTTGAAATACTCACAACAAACTGGTTAACATAGCCTTCACTGCACTTTCTTAATTATTGTGTTAAGACATTTGTACTCTACACTCAGTAGGTTTGACATGTACCCTTGTAAAATGCACCGTAGGCGTGGTCAGACCAGTTACCCTCTCTCATTCTTTGTTTTTCATTGTTCACTCACTTAGCACCATTTACTGGATGCTTCCAGTTGTTTCATGATCTTCTAGGCATCTAAGATTTAAAACAGTATATTTTCAGGACACAGAAACACCAGAACATTCTTCAGTAATGTTGACCCAATTATACATATGTCTTCTGACTCAAAATCATATGAAAGATTCAGAAAAGAATATGAATGAATTACATTTTTTTCCTCTAGTGTAGACATATATATATATTGGTTGTACTAGGCTACATAGAAGATTAACTAGATTCAGTATAAAAAATGAATTATTTCCATTTTTCACCATTTGGGTGATTGGCATATTTGTATCTTTTACTTTTAACTACCGCGTTGATTGTTTTCATTGATAGTGTTAATCACGTAAGAATGATCTTAACATAAATGCTCATTCTGATTAAAGATTTCAATGTCTCTCTTATGTACCTTGTGTAAGAAAGGACATGAGCATCAAATAAGAAACAATGAGAGCATCACATTCAGAAATAGGAATGCAAAAGTTAAATAAAAGAGAAGGTCAGGCATAATTATTTCAACTATTAAAAATATAGGAGAGGAATTTTATTTTATTTTATTTTATTTTATTTTTTTGAGATGGAGCCTCAAGCTATCCCCCTGGGTAGAGTGTTGTGGCATCACAGCTCATAGCAATCTCCAACTCCTGGGCTCAAGCGAGTCTCCTGCCTCCAACTCCCAAGTAGCTGGGACCACAGGCGCCCGCCACAATGCCCGGCCATTTTTTGGTTGCAGCCATCATTGTTGTTTGGCGGGCCCCGGCTGGGGATTCAAACCCGCCACCTTAGGTGTACGTGGCTGGCGCCTTAGCTGATTGAGCCACAGGCGCCGGGCCTAGACTTTTTTTAAAAGTTAGTTTTGGTCTCTCTTCTCCTATTCCTGATATGATACTCAATTTAGCAACTACCAAGATGTAATCACGAAGAAAGATCTATTCGCATTCCTTAAGTATAAGAAAATTTTTGTTTATATCTAGAAATATTGAAGAACATCAGAAATACCTTTGAGACCTTCAGCAGGAGTCTGTTGTCCAATTTACTTCTAGGTACTCTGTAGTCTGACTTGGAAGTGGCTTATCCTCTTGTTATGAGGAAGGTGATCTTCCTTTGTTCCTGTCCCTTTGCAAAGTTCAAGGGCAGCAGAGTACACCTACGAATCCAAAGTACCCTCCTAACCCCCACTAAGAAAGTAATAACATTGTCCACTTAGATGACATAACTCACATAATTTTACAAGGACCATTGCTTGGATCTAGTTTCACACTGAGAATTTTAGCTCATTCTTACATTGTTAGTCATTTTACAGTGACTCTCAGTTTGCAGTGACCTCTTACCCTCTTCTCTTACTGATCCAATTATAGTATTACCTAACAAAATAGGTAACAAGGATATAGCAAAGATGGAAAAGTTGACCCTGATAACTATTGTAATAAGCAAGTGAGAGGGGGTTGGGGAGGGACTCAGTGAAGATGTAAGCAAAAAAGGTAACTGATGTGCTATATTTTTATTACATTTTGCAACTTAAATGCTTAACTCAATTGTTGGCATGTAAAGAGAATATGGGACGAGCAGCTGGAAGGATGCTGGTATTTACAGAGCACCTACTATGGCCACAAACTTGATAAATGTTTCTTTGCTTATAGAAAGGTAGAGAAATAGGAAGAGAAACAAGGAAAGAAGAGAAAGAACTGATGAAGTGTACGTATTACATGTATGCACATGTGTATATGTAAGATACACATATGTGTATATATTATGCATACATGTGCATACATATGTGTCTATGTATGCTTATATAAATAACTTTCATAAAAATTTTATTATTTTTTGAGACAGAGACTCACTTTGTTGCCCTCAGAAGAGTGCCTGGTGTCACAGCTCACAGCAACCTCAAACTCTTTTGTTCAAGTTATCTTCTTGCCTCAGTCTCTCAAGTAGCTGGGATTTTAGGTGCCTGCTACAACACCCAGCTATTTTTAGATATGAGGCCTTATTCTTGCTCAGGCTGGTCTCAAACTCTTGAGCTCAAGCAATCCATCCACCTTGGCCTCTCAGAGTGCTAGGATTATAGGTGTGAGCCACCAGGCTTAGCATTTTTGTAAAAATTTTAGAATGGATTCCTTGTGTTTTTTGTAATTTGCCTCTGATGGCAATTAAAAAAAGGAGTTTCACAAATGTTTTGATTACCAGCAGTGTTACTGGAATAAATATCCAGTTTTCCAAATAAAACCAACACTAGTTTTTATATGTAATTTTTAGGATTTTTGTTTTAAAAGTCAAAATTAAATTCCATAGTAAGACAGAGATACATTTGTTTACCTTTACCTTCATGCATGGATAAATGTGACTCTGCAGTGGTAGGAAAAGGCACCAATGATGACATAGTCAGAGGTCCCATAGCAGCTGCAGTAAGAACACGGATGCTGGAGTTCAAGTGGACCCTAGGATCCCAGGTATTGCCATGCGCTCCTTTGTCAGACAGCAATTGTGATAACCACATTCACTCTTACAAGTGCTTGCCCATGTCAGGAATTATTTTAGGGGCTTTCCATGTATGAATTCATCTCCTCTTTTCAGCTTTATTAGGTAGATGCTATTTTCATTCTCATTTTACTGATGAGGAAATTGTAACAGAAATTAAGTAACTTGCCCAAGGTCACATGAGAAGTGGTGTATTGAGAAAGGGAGATCCATGGATGATGAATGAATGCCAAGACTGAAGAATTGCTCACAGTGACCTTAAACTCAGGGCAGTGGGCTAAGGCCAGGGGAAAGGAACATATTCTGTTGAAGACACAAAACCTCACAGACTTTATTTTAGTGTATTGACATATTTGAAGGTGATTGAGTTATAAACGGCTAAGACAGTTTTCAGAAAAGAAATAAGTTCACTGATACAGAATCTTACTCAGATTAGATGTTATGTACTTTGACCAAAAGGCTAATTCCTAGACTCTACCTGTCATTACAAGAATATTCATGGAAAGTGTGACTGTATAGCAGAGATTAGCAAACTCTAGTCTGTGGGCCAAATCTGGCCTACTTTGTTTTTGTATATCCAGAGAGCTAAGAATACTTTATACATTTTTAAACAGTTGGGAAGAAAAGCAAAGAATAATAATATTTCATGACACACAAAACTTATATGACATTTAAATTTCAATGTCCAACAATTAAGTTTTATAGATACCATCACACTATTCACTGTAAGTTGTTTGCAATTGCTTTTGAGACCCAATAGCAGAGTACAGCAGTCCCCACAGAGGAGAGGTAACCCATAAGCCTGAACTACTTACTCTATGGCCCTTTACAGATAAAGTCTGCCAATCTG
This sequence comes from Galagoides demidoff, assembly GCA_963574575.1. Classification (NCBI taxonomy): domain Eukaryota; kingdom Metazoa; phylum Chordata; class Mammalia; order Primates; family Galagidae; genus Galagoides; species Galagoides demidoff. The sequence goes on along the minus strand of CAUYQV010035726.1, from coordinate 16,783 downwards.
GGATTAGAGAATTAGAACATAGGGTATTCATCAGCAGATGTGACCAGCAGGGGACACTAGCATATGCAAATTTCTTCTGAAACTGTAACACTGAAACACTACAGTGCTGTAAATATTTACTACTCATCAAGTTTCCCCAAAGTCTTTGGATACAAGTGTGTCCAGCAGGACTATGATCTAAATCTCTGCAGTGAATGGGTGCTCAAGTTGAGACACCCTTCGCCTCCCAGACTCTCTCCTCCCAAACATGCCCAGTGCTTCCTCTGTGTAATTTGCTGCATTCTGCTGACCTGGTCCTTTCATATTTGGGCATCTACACATCCTGGGAGTGTATGTTCCTTGACAATAATCTGTGTCTCTCCATCCCTGGTGGGCACTTAAAATGACTTATTCACTCTTTGCTTGTGACACCATCAAGAACCAGCAAAACCACAGAAAGGAGTTCTAGCCATCCTTGGTCTGTATTCTTAAAATACAACTTCAAGTTTTTAAAGAGAATATAGTCACCCCTGGTCTATATTCTTAAAGCACAACTTCAAGTTTTTAAAAATAAAATAAAACATGGTTACAATGTACTTTACAAAAGAAAATGTTCCTCAAAAAGTGACCATAAAGTGAATTTCTGTTCACTGAGTCATTTATCCTGATTTCAATTATAAAATTATTTTCACTGTAAAATTGATACATTTTCATAGGAAAATTTCATACCCAAGACATAGTTAAAATCAAACTAAAAAAAATAGCAAGCCATTAAAAATCAACAGAGTAAACAAAAAGGCAATTTACAAATAAAACCTTAATAACGCCATATTCAAAATAAGTCACAAAATGTCACTCATGCAAATATATAAATGCCATATGAGAAGGCATTCTTGTGTCTTGAGGACAGCTACACATGAGAAGCAGATAAGTGTTCTGTGAATTTCCTGCCTTTTTAAATGTAGCCAACATAACAAGAAAGAATATGGTTATCTTCTTCATCAGTTTATCCACTAGAATATAAATACCCTTAACTATCAAGACTTTAAATCACAGAATATAGCCTTGCTTTTGAAAGGTGACTTTAAGTGTGGCTTGATTTTATTTTAATTTTTCTGAATCAATGTTTTGGCATTGAGTTGCTAAAACCTTACCCTCAACTTGTGCATTTAAAAAAGTAATGCATTTTTACTTCAAATAGTTAAAATAAGTTAAATCCAAGTTAATTCTGCAAAAACAAACTAAAGTACTAAAAATCCTGGGATATAAAAATTCCAAACCAAGGCCTAGTCATTCTAACGCAATCTGTACCAAGTAATGACAGTAAAAGTAGCTACTATTTACTTATCATCTGGGATGTGCTAGGCCGTGTGTAAGCTGGTTCCATGGGTTGTGCAGGTAATGCTCACTCTACCTTATTAAGGCTCCCCAAGGTGATACACTAAGAGGTACAGTACCAAGGTGTCAGGCTATAGGCTGAATGAGTAAAGACTGCCATATACTGGGAATATGGCTGTGGTGGTAATAGCAGTGGTGACATTTATCCACTCTGGCACACTGAGTCTTGTACTACCTCATTTAACGTAGCACTGTGGTTCTCCTAGTGTGGTTCCTGGACTAGCAGTAGCAGCAGTATAACCTGGGAGCTTGTTCATGTTCCGAGGCCTTAGCACAGCATGACTGAATCTGAAACTCTGGGGATGGGGTTCAGCACTCTGTTTAACAAGTGTCCAGGTGATTCTGATACATACTAGAGTTTGACTGATGAGGAAGGGAGCTAAAGTGCATTAAGCAAATTAACAATGATAATGAGGAGCAATAAAACTAGTCTGATCCAGAAAACAAAAAACCTGTAACAAATTTTCAAGGACCCTTAAACATTTCTAAAACAGATACATAATATAAATCAATAATTTTTTGTTCTTGAGACAGAGTCTCACTCTGTTAGCCCAAGTTAAAGTGCTGAGGTATCAGCCTAGCTCTCAGCAACCTCAAACTCCTGGGCTCAAGCAATCCTGCCTCAGCCTCCCGAGTGGCTGGGACTACAGGTGCCTCCTGCAATGCCTGGCTAATTTTTCTATTTTTAGTAGATATAGGGTCTTGATTTGCTCAGGCTGGTCTTAAACTCCTGTGCTCATGGGTTCCTCCTGCCTTAGTCTCCAAAGTGCTGGGATTATAGGTGGAAGCCACTATGCCTGGCCATAAATCAATAATTATGATATACTAAAGTTCCCTGTGGTCCTCTCTTCTAAGCATTACTTTAAAAATCTAGTTGGAGGTGCTGCATTTGTTTTAACATACTATATTTAAACTAGCTTAAGGCAAGCCTCCTATAGATTCATATAAAAACTGTCCCTTCCCCGGATCTGAATTGTGAATCTAATGCAGGCAAAGGGCTGAATATTCCATTCTAAGATGTAAAGGTGCATCTCTAGGTTTCACAGGTTAGAGGTGGAGGACAAGTGAGATTGAGATCCCTTTTACCTGTTGGTTTATTCTGGGAATTTCTAAATGGGGAATGAGAATGAATAAGGGACACTATCCACAGAGTGTCTTGGGAAGGCGGCTGCTGTGAGGATGGGGGTACATCCACAGTGGCTACAGGTACTCTGAGAGAGTCCACCAGGCAGAAGGAAGGAGAAAGAGAGAGAGGCAACATAGCTTGGTTTATTCTTACTTTACAGCTAGGGCCTGCCTTGGAGCATGGGCTGTGCTGAGAACTGGAGAAAGGAGACAGAAAACATGATTACCTGAAAAAATGTCAGGTGGAGCCAGCATAAACACCATAAGGAGGCATCCCAACTTGACCGCAGGATGAAGGGCAGAAGTCTAGGATGGTATGTAACTCAAGATATCAGGATATCAGGAGCAAAAGGCAAATGATAGGAGGAAAAAGTACACCAAAAGGGACTGCCTAGTGCTTTAAGCTTGTGCCAAGAGAACCAAGCAACATGAAACCCTGCTAGTAAAATGCCAAACAAGCACAGAATTTCTACTCTCAAAGTCCCTCTGATGAGAATAAAAGCTTATTTGTGCACCAGAACTATTTGTGTTGGACTGAAATGGACTGGATGGGGAAAAGGTAATTGATTAAAAATGAAAAAGCAGTAGTAGGGGGCCAAGGAGACGATGACTTTTCAACAAGAAGGCCTCTCTTTTCCTGAACACAGGTATCAGCCCTGGGGTGGTCAGCCCTACCTCTTTCTTCCTCTGCCTCTCTTCCCTGCCTTGACACTGACTGGAGGGGGTTCCAGGAAGGACAAAGAACTCTCCTGTTCTAAGCCCAGCATAACTGATAGGGAATAGGTCACCAGAGAGGCCAAGGATTCCTCATGCCAAAGCATCTGGACTTCATGTGATGTTTCCAAGAGGCATCCACCAGTCTTCCTGGAGATACTTATTGGGGTGAGTCCCTGGACACTGTCCTCTAGGGCAGGGCCACACAATTCTGCATTACTCAGGGCATGCTCCAGAATTTCTTTGGGAGACAGATTTTCAGAGTGAAGACATTTGGAAACTAAGGTTCAGTTTTAGGGTAGAGATTTTATAAGCTTAAGAACTACCAGGGGCTCTGAAAATTTAACATTAGTTTACTAATGTTTGGAAGGAATTGATTGCTTATTATGAATTTAAGATTTTCAGAAGAAAGTATAGGGTCCTTAGGGTGGTACTAGAATTTTAATAAATAATTAAAACTTCCCTAGGGGTTATTCTTTAAAGGGACAATTTCAAAAGAACTTCTAACAGCATGGATAAGCAAGTAGCATTAAGAGTTTCTTTCAACTGATGCACAATGGCTTGTCTGCTCACTTTTTGAATGTTAACATTTCTGGTATAGGTCCATGATCCCTTATCTATAATCCTAAATTCCAAACAGTTCCACACTTGAATTTAGCCAAAAGGCCAAGAAGCAATTCCAAAGAGCTCTGAAAGCCAAGTTTTTCTTGAGTGTAAAACTTGTCGATTTGAAGATGTGAAGATAGTTATCATCTTCATATATCCTTAGTTTCAATATTCACATTCCACTGAATTAATAAAGAACAGGAGGTTTCATTATGAGATGCTCTCCATGGATAATACATGAAACATGGCTAAGGTACCACAACTCCAAAAAGTTGTCCATTCTACAACACACCCAGCCTCAGAAGTTTTGCATAAGGGGCTGTGGGCCTGTATAGCTGTCTCTGTTTTATGAAGACTGTGGGACCATAGGACTCAGATTTAATGTAACACCAGATGGTCAAACAGATCTATTAAAGCATGAGTTTTGGGGAAAGTGTGTATTGGGCAGAACTAAGGAGATATCTGGGGGTCATAAGATAGCAAGAAGACAGCAGTGTCCCTAAGGACCACAGAGGCTGAAGAGGTAGGACTGCTCCTTCATGTGACAAGACTGCCTTTGGCAGTCAGGCTCAATGCTGCTTGTACTGAGCCCTGGGTAATGACTCTTATGGCTTAAGTAAACACGATAGGACTATGAGGTTCAGGTGGAGATAGTGGACTAAGCCCTAGGGAATCAAGTGGTCTGGCTAGAGCTAGATGCTGTTGATAATCGTAACTGCCTACACATACTTGGCAAAGCAGATCTCTAAATTCAAGAAGTCTTTGTCTCAACTGCAGTTTCCATCCCTAAGAAAGTAAGAAAACACATGTGCGTTTTTCTATCATGGCAGCACTCATAGCAGAATTAGGAGCTTATGTATCTTTCCAACTAGATTCTAACTTTCTTGAGCACAGGAATCACAATGTCCCCATGTCCTTGGCACTTAGTATACAATATGAATCCTAAAAATGTGTGAATGAATGAAAGGCTTACTTTGTTTAGGTATGGAAGCTCATGTCTGTAATCTTAGCACTCTGGGTCATCTAAGCAGGTAGACTGCCTCAGCTCAGGAGTTCGAGACCAGCTTGAGCAAGAGCAAGACCCTTGTCTCTACTAAAGATAGAAAAACTAGCCAGGGGTTGTAGCTGTCCCCTGTCATCCCAGCTACTTGGGAGACTGAGGCAAGAGGATCACTTGAGCCCAAGAGTTTGAGGAGGTTGCTGCGAGCTGTGATGCCACTGCACCATATCCACAGTGACAGAGTAAAACTTTGTCTTCAAAAAGAAAAGGGGCTTACCTAAACTAAGAGCTACATTTGTCTTTGTTCTGCTTCTAAGATTACAAAGAGATAAGACAGAGTACTGGGTAGTTCAATGGAGCAGGGTCATATATGCCTGAGAGTGCTGAGTATGGATAAGAGGTATAGATTCCCAATTTGGGATTTCTTTTTTTCAATTAGCTTCTTTAAAAATCACCAAATTTCTACTAAGTTTAATTTATACTACCTACTTGTAGTAGAGAAAGAAGGTAGATTTTTGTTGATGAGGAGAAAGGATAAAAAACTTTATAAAACTTATTAAGTAAAGATGTTACAAGAAGTCACAGAGTTAAGGAATTTAAGAGATGAAAGAACTTTAGAAATCACTCAACGTCCATAGCATTTATGTGCTCAAAGGAACATATATATGCTGTCATGATCAAGAGGGGCATGTACCACATCTCCTAACTCCTAGATTGGCACTATTGCTACACTAAAAGTCAGACTAAAGATCTGGGGCTACTGGTGTTCTAGAAGACCATCCTACTTCTCATGGTACTTCCTTCAGATGGAAATTTTAAAGTGTAACACAGTAAAACCTCATTAGTATGCTCATCAATGATAATCTGTCCAACCTGACAGGTTGATTAATAAATAAAAACTTGTTTATTAACCAATTAGCATGGGTAACAAGATGGTTATTTATAAACTAAAATCTGCTAAACATATACACTCATTTACTTATCAGACTATTTACCAAATTAATTAGAATAAGTGAGGTTTTACTGTGTATATAAAACAAACAGACAGCTAAAGGACACTTCTGGATTATTTCAAGATGTTTTCCGTGGACCAGAAATCTGTGAGAACCAGCCTTTGAAGGAAACAGGAAGCACTTACCGCTGTTGGCGCTCCCCTCTCTTTTGCCCCGGGAGGCCCCACTGCCATCTCTGCCCGACTTTATGCGCTAGAGCAATAGGAAAACAAGTTTAGAGGAATAAGTGCTATTCCTTCAAGCCTGAATAAAACTAGAGGTTGATTTTTAAAATTAACTACTATGTAACCCTTAGGGCTAATTCATCATATCTGAGAGCTGACTCTATTTTAAAAAAGACTGAGTTGTTTTGTAAGTGAAGGATTCAAAGCTTGCCCTCCAAGGCTTTTGAGAATATTCAAGTGGCACTTTAAAAGTGTAGTCACCTTTGTTTACACAAACAACTCAAAAACCAAACGGTACTTTTTTTTTTTTTTTTTGAGACAGAGTCTCAGTACATCACCCTAGGTAGAGTGCTGTGGCGTTATAGCTCACAGCAACCTCAAACTCTTGGGCTTAAGCCATTCTCTTGCCTCAGCCTCCCAAGTAGCTGGGATAATAGGTGCCTACCACAACGCCCAGCTATTTTTTTTTTTCCCAGCAGTTTTTGGCTGGGGCTGGCCGCCCACAGCTATTTTTTTGTTGTAGTTGGCCTGGCCCTGGGTTGGGTATGAACCCGCCTGCCACGGTGTATGTGGCCAGTGCCCTAACTGCTGAGCCCAAACAGTATTTTCTTGATGTGAAGGTTAGGGCTTAACCAAAATACTTAGCTTGAGGGATGGTCAAGGAAAGGAAGAGAACCTAAAAAAGGGGCCATTTTCTATTTTAGGCTTAACCTATAATGGTGGGACCTAGACTATTTGAGGGCTAAAATGAGGTAAAACTGGCTTTTGAAGTTCATCATGTAAAATAAAGGCCCTATTAAAATCTTACAAAATCCTTAAGATCTGCCCAATAGTTGACTTTCTTAGATCTAAACCTATCCTCAAATCATAAGAAATATCTCAAAACCAGGCGGTGCCTGTGGTCAGTGAATAGGGCGCCGGCCCCATATACTGAGGGTGGTGGGTTCAAACCTGGCTCGGCCAAACTGCAACAAAAAAATAGCCAGGCGTTGTTGCTGGTGCCTGTAGTCCCAGCTACTCGGGAAGCTGAGGCAAGACAATCACCTAAGCCCAAGAGCTGGAGTTTGCTGTGAGCTATGATGCTGTGGCACTCTACTAAGGGTGACAAAGTGAAACTGTGTCCCATAAAAAAAAAAAAAGAAGTATCTCAGAGATGTGATATTCTTAGGTTTCTATGGTTCTTTTGTGTTTTGCCTGTTAGAATTTTTGTATTAACGATGAATGTGCCTCAAGTCACACTGTCAAATTTTCATATAAATAATGGTTTATTTACAGAGATACAGGATGGTTAGAGAAGATGGATGGATGGATGGCTTTTGATAGGCATATATAATTAAATTAAAACTTAACATAGGCAAATATTTGTATTTAATTCAGAGGACAAATTACTTGCCTCTCAACCCTGACAAATGTTGGGGAGCCTGACACGGCCCTATACAAACACTTCCTGGCCTTCTCTCCTCTAAAACAAAGAACACAAAGGACCTAGTTAGCTGTAACCCTGAAATTTGCACCTAAGAATCCTAACCCACTCTGGGCAAGTTGTGGAACTTGCCCACCCCTAACCTCCCCATTCAAAAGGTGGCTCCAACTGCCCCTGGGGGCAGATGCCATCTTTGCCCTGCCCAGGTGGGTCACTATCCCTTTCAATAAATCTGGCCTGAATCTCTCTGCTCTGGGTCTCATCTTCAGGTACTGCCGCTCCACCTTTCAACAACTTCCCAAATAACCATAAATTATCAGGTCATAGAAGAGGTTATTGCCACTGGTCTGCTTTAGGAAGAAAAAAAAATTTTCTTTTGATAATTCAAAACTCATATTTATGGAGTGAACTGTTTTTCTAAAACTTCCAAACATTTCATATATTACGTGTAAGACTTCTAAATACATAAATATGTACATAATACATAAATATACCCCATTTTTTAAATTTCAGGTTACTGTGAGGGTATAAACAACCAAATTATATTTGAATTTGTTAGCTGGAGTCCATCTTATAGTTGTCTCCCACACCCAACACGTGTGCCATATACTCCTACATTGTGCCCATTAAGTGGGAGCACACCAATTCCCCCTTCTTCCCCACTCCTCCCTCTCCCCTGCCCCTTCCTCCCAACTTGAATTGAATTGAGTTTTACTCCTATGTGGGCAAGTATTAGATCATCTATTGGCTATTAGTATTGAGTACATTAGATATTTGCTTTTCCATTCTTGTGATACTTTACTAAGAAGAATGTGCTTCAATTCCATCCAGGTTAATACAAAAGATGCAAAGTCTCCAAACTTTTTTATGGCTGAACAGTATTCCATGGTGTACATATACTAGAGTCTGTTAATCCATTCCTGAGTTGAGAATTTAGGTGGTTTCCTCATCTTAGTGGTCATAAATTGAGGTGTGATAGACAATCTAGTGCAAATGTCTTTATGATATAATGATTTTTTTATTTTCTGGGTGGATGCCTAGTAGTGGTATTGCAGAATCAAATGGAAGGTCAACTTTTAGCTCTTTGAGGATTCTCCACACTTCTTTCTAAATAAGCTGTATGAGTTTACAGTCCTACCAATAATATATAAGTGACCCCCTCTCACTACATCCATGTCAGCATCTGCAACTTTGGGAATTTGTGATGTGAGCTGATCTTACTGGAATTAGGTGATATCTCAGGGTGGTTTCTCTGATGATTAGGGATGATGAGCATTTTTTTTTTATGTTTGTTAGCCATTCATCTGTCTTCCCCTGTCAACTTCCTAACATGCAAATATTTTTTTCCATTCTGAAGGTTGTCTATTTGCTTGTTTATTTATTTATTTATTTTTGAGACAGAGTTGCACTTTGACACCCTTGGTAGAGTGCTGTGGTGTCACAGCTCAGAGCAACCTCAGACTCTTGGGCTTAAGTGATCCTCTTGCCTCAGCCTCCCAAGTAACTGGGGCTTTAGGCGCCTGCCACAATGCCTGGCTATTTTTAGAGATGGGCATCTTACTCTTGCTCAGGCTGGTCTTGAACTCATGAGCTCAAGCGATCTGCCTGCCTCAGCCTCCCAGAGTGCTAGGATTACAGGCATGAGCCACCACACTTGGCCTTGTCTATTTGCTTTAATTGTATCCTTGGCCGTGCAGAAACTTTTCAGTTTAATTAAGTCCCATATGTTTAATTTTCTTGTTGTAATTGCCACTGAAATCTTCTTCATAAAATACTTCCCCAGGCCGACATCCTCAAGAGTCTTTCCCATACTTTTTATCTAGGTTTTTTATTATTTTCTATCTTAGATTTAAATCCTTTATCTATCTTGAGTCAATTTTTGTAAGTGGTAGAAAGTGTGGGTCCAGTTTCAGTCTTTTTCATGTGGTTAGCCGTTCTCCTAGCATCATTTATTGAATAGGGATTCTTTTTCCTATGCTTTTGTCTGGTTTGTCAAAGATCAGTTGCTGATAAGAGACTGGTTTCATTTCATGGTTTTCTATTTGGTTTTATATATCTATGTTAATATTTTTGTGCTAATATCATGCTGCTTTGATCACTGTGAACTTGTAATATAGCCTAAAGTCTGGTAGAGTGATACTTCTGGTTTTGTTTTTATTACTAAAAATTGCCTTGTCTATATGGGATTTTTTCCACATGAAACAAAGAACTATTTTTTCCAGTTCTTCAAAGTATGATGTTGGTATTTTAATGGGGATTGCACTGAGTCTGTACGTTGCTTTAGGTCAGTGGTTCTCAACCTTCCTAATGCCACAACCCTTTAATACAGTTCCTCACGTTGTGGTGTCCCCCAACCATAAAATTAGTAGTAACAAAAATAATTTTATTGTTGGGGGTCAACACAAAGTGAGGAACTGTATAAAGGGTAGCAGCATTAGGAAGGTTGAGAACCACTGCTTTAGGTAGTATACACATTTTAACAATGTTAATTCTTCCCAGCTAAGAATGTGATTATGTTCTTCCATTTGTTAATGTCTTTGGCTATTTCATTTTTTATTTTATTTATTTATTTATTTTTGATGGGGCTAAGTGTTTTATTTTTTTTAATTAGAGAAAGCCAGCATTACAAGGAACTTTTTTTTTTTTTTGTCTTCTGCTATTTTATTTCTTAGGATTTCATAATTCTCTTTGTAGAGGTCTTTCACCTCTTTTGTTAGGTACAGCCCTAAGTAATTCATTTTTTTTGAAGATACTATGAAAGGTATTGTGTCCTTGATTAAATCATTTCTTGACTTGGTTATTATTGGTATATTAAAAGGCTACTGAGTTGGGGACACTGATTTTATATCCTGAGACATTACTGTATTTTTTTGATCACTTCCAGGAATTTTATGGTTGAGTCTATGGGGTTCTCTAAGATCATATTATCAACAAAGAGTGAGCATTTGAGCCCCTCTGCTCCCATTTGGATGCCCTTTATTTCCTTCTCTTGCCTCACTGCATTGACTAGAACTTCTAACACTATGTTGAGTAGCAGTGGTGGTAGAGGAATCCTTGTCTAGTTCCAATTCTAAGTGGAAAAGCTTTCTATTTTACTCCATTCAGTTTACTAGCTGTGGGTTTGTTGTAGATGACTTCGATCAGAAATGTGCCACCTATGCCTATATTCTTTTTTTGTTGTTGTTGTTGCAGTTTTTGGCCAGGGCCAGGTTTGAACCCACCACCTCCAGTATATGGGGCCAGCACCCTACTCTCTGAACCACAGGTGCCACCCTATGCCTATATTCTTAAGTATTCTTGTTAGGAAAGAATGCTGAATTTTATCAAATACCTTTTCTGTATCTATTGAGAGGATCACATGGTCTTTGTTTTTGCTTCTATTGATATGGGTGAATTACATTTTTGGAATTGCATATGTTAAACCAGTCTTGCATCCTTGGGATGAAGCCTACTTAATCATTTTTTAATGTGTGTCTATTGGCTAAGACTTTATTGAGTATTTTAGCATGTATATTCATTAGTGAAGTTGGTCTTTAGCTCTCCTTTTTCACTGAGCCCTTTTTTGGTTTTAATATTAGGGTGATGTTCATAGAACATGTTAGGAATCATCCCTTTGCAATGTTTTGGAATAGTTTCTGCATTATGGGTCCTAGTTCTTTGAAGGTTTGATAGAATTCTGGTATGAAGCCATCTGGTCAGGGCTTTTTTGTTGTTGCTGTTGTTGGAAGATTATTTATTGTTTCTTTGATCTCAGTGTTTGATATTGGTCTGTTGAAGAGATCTATTTCATATTAGTTAAGTCTAGGGAGAGGGTGTGATTCCAGGTATTAATTCATTTCCTCCATGTTGTCAAAATTTCTGGGCATAAAGTTTCTTGTAGTAGTCAGAGATAATCTCTTGTATCTCTGTGGTTATCTATTGTTATTGCCCATTTTTCATTTCTGATTGAAGTTATTAGAGATTTTACTTTTCTATTGCTAATCTGGTCAAAGGTTTATTAATTTTGTTTTATTTTTCAAAGAACCAAGTTTTTGTTTCATTAATATTCTGAATGATTCTTTTCTTTTCAATTTCATTTATTTGTGATTTGATTTTAGTTGCTTCTTTTCTTCTGCTAAGAAGAAAAGATTGGGATAAGATTGCTCTTCTTTTTCCATTTCTTAAGATGATTCATTAGGTTGTTGATATACTCTCCTGTTTCTCAGATGTAGGCATCTAATATGATAAATTTCCCTCTTAAGACGGCTTTTACAGTGTTCTACAGATTTTGGTAACTTGTAGCTTCATTGTTATGTTTGAGAAATTTCGTCATTTCTTCCTTTACCTCTTCTTTGAACCAACTATCATTCAGCATAAAGTTGTTTAATTTCCATGCCTTGGTGTAGGAATAAAAGTTTTTGTTGGAGTTGAGATGAATCTCAATCGCTTAGGTACTAAAGTGGCCTTTTGGAATAAGGCCAAAAGGAAGAGAACGGTAAAGAGCGAGAAGGGAGAAAGAAAAGAAAAAAATTATGAGAAAAAAAAGAAGGGTGAAGGAAAAAAATTTCAGAGAAGGGTAGAAAGACAGAAAAAGAAAAAGAACAATAGGAGAAATGGTGATCATCAGCAGGGTGCTATAAGCACACCTGCAAATCTAGGCCTTTGGAGGGCCAGGGTAAGTAGTCCCTTGAAGTCAGAAGCTCCTTACTAGCTTGGGCAAAAGCAAGACCCCACCTCTGTCAAATACAGAAGAAAAAGAAGAGAAAAAAAATCAGCAGTATGTCATGGCATGGACCTACCAATACTGTCTTTCCAAAAGGCCCAAGCTAGGAGGACACCCTAGATTGTGAGTTCATTACCTCTTTGAGCCAGACCAATGCCATGGTATCTCATCTAGATCAATGCTGTGACCCCCCAGCCAGACCAATGCTGTGACCTCACAGTACTCACAGAAAAGGAAGAAAACAAAAACAAAACGAAAATTAATACTATTACAAGAGAAAAAAGGGGAGGAGGTATATCTTGGCTGTTGTATGTAAAATGTATTTGGGAAAGATGAGAAAAGTAGAAAAATCTCTACCAAAGTATAGAAAAAAGGAGAGAAGTAAAAAAGGAAGAAAGGATACAAGGGGTTAAAAAACTGTAACAAAAATGGAAGAGCCCCACTATTAAAGAAACTAAAAATGAAAAAAAAAACCCAAAATACAAAATAACCACAACAACAAAAAAAGGAGAAAACTATTAAAAAACTTGCTAAAAGGACCAGAAAATGGAAGAACTACATATATATATGTGTATAAATATATATTACAATATATATATTTGCAGGTGGCACTGTGGTATTAGGAAACAGAGAATACACAATGCTTTTGCTATATATAATAAAATGGAAGCTGGAAGTCACTTTCCAGCTGCATAGGAGATTGGGTCCTGTATTCCTGACTTATTTGTCTTCAATCATGGCCTGGTCATTTGGTCAGCTTTCAGTGCCCCCATGATTGGGATCCTAAAGCTCTCTATAATTTCCTTAGGAGGCATGTCAAACAGTGCCCCTGACAACCATGTGGCTTTCCTGGAGCTGCAGGGTCTGCTCAGCTCACCGCAAAGATGGTTGTCCGAGCTCAGCAAGCATCCCAGAGCCAGCCAAGTACTAGGACCCTGAGGACTGTTCTATCAGCAGGGCCTTCCCACAATGGTGCCACCCAGTTAGCAGCCAAGGAGATGGGAGATTCACCCCATCCGGTATTCAATCTCAGCCACCAGGAACTGCTTGAGTCCCATCTCGTGTTTAAGCAGTTTAAACTGCTCGCTGGAGCTGTTTAGTCCAAAATCAATAACCTGCAGGATAGCCCCTTCCTGTCGAAAATCGAGTGAGGGCTTGTTGGCTGGCCACTGTTTGTACACAAGTACTTGCTTTCTGTGCCAGCTCTCCTCAGTTCCAGGCATTCTTGTCTATTCCTGGAGTCCATCACTACTTCACTGTGTCCTTGGAATGATGTCCCTGTGTAAGTTCCTTCAGCCAGATGTGGCTAGACTTCTAGTTCCCCTGACTTACCTTGAGTGGCTAGTAAGGAGCTGGTTCTCATCTGTCACCTTGTTCTACCCCCGTTTCTCAACCCCCCAATTTTGTTTTAAATTTTCATTTTATTTTGAGACAGAGTTTCACTCTGTCAACCTGGGTAAATTGCCATGGTATTGTAGCCCCCAGCAATCTAAAACTCTTGGGCTCAAGGGATCCTCTTGCCTCGGCATCCGAGGCAAGGGTTCTACAGGCACCCACCACAATACTTGGCTAACTTTTTTCTATTTTTAGTAGAGATGGGGTCTTGCTCTTGTTCAGCCTGGTCTCAAACTCCTGAGGTCAAGGAATCCACCCACTTTGGCCTCCCAGAGTGCTAAGATTACACACATGAGCCACCATGCCCAGCCCTAAATTTTTATTAAAAAGAAATCTCTCTTGGGGCAGTGCTTGTGGCTCAAAGGAGTAGGGCACCGGCCCCATGAACCCAGGTGGTGGGTTCAAACCCAGCCCCAGCCAAAAACTGCAAAAAAAAAAAGAAATCTCTCTTGAAATTCCATCTTTCTCCTTGCCTTCATAGAATTAGAATTTTGCCATCACAAAATAAGAATCTGAATTTAAATGTCTATAATCTGACTTTGTTTCAAAATTTGATTTTCATCTATCCAGTTTGATTATCTATAACATTTATCTAAAAGATCTATAAATGCTATAAGTAAAACTCTTCAAGATAAATGCTCCATGTATCTGGACAATTTATCAAATCACATGCAAAAATAGATCTAACTTCTGCTTGTGTCCTGTTCAGAACAGGACAATGTGGAAAGGCAAGCATTTCCATGATCACTACATTCTTTGCCCATCACCCTGCATGCACCTACTTCATGCCCTCACCCAGAACTTTCTGATCCTCTGACTCTCATCCCTGTTCTCCTGTTTATCTCTCTAAATCCCTACTTTCCGCCCTAGACTTGAGGCGTACCATGTTCAGTGTAGCTCCATCAGAATTTCCAAGGCCCTCACTTGCTTCACTCACCAAGAGAAACCTAAGCCTGCCTTGAATCAGTGGCTGGGGAAAAACCTTTTGAGCCTGAAGTCTAGAGCCTCAGGATTCCATCCATTGACTTGTATTCTTGGCCTGTCACCCCCCAACCATGCATGCCATCTCACAAACCCTATGTTCTGTCCACTTCTAGAAGTGACCGTCCTGCTTCCTTAGAGGATACAGGGAAGGCAGCATCTCCTTAGATATGCTGCCCTGTTCCCTGTTACTGATGGTTACTCCATCTGCCTGCTCTTCATCTTTTTTCCACCTCTTTTCTTTTTCCTGTTTAGGAGACTCCTTGTGTGTCCTAGGTAGGGCCTGGCTTGTTCATCACACTCAAGGGCAAGTTCCTCAGGCTCATCTTTCTCCTCCCCTGTGCTCACATGCACAGAGAACGTGGTGTTCTAGCATCTCTCCCAACCAAATGCCTATTTATAGTTAAAATCAGTAAATTCCACCATAACAAGACCTGTGCACCAACCACTATGATAGTTGTAGCAATGATTTAATGTGGAAGTTACAGAGATGGAAAGTAAAAACAAACATTTATCGAAACCCTCTAAGTTCAAAGAAATCTTTAATACCCTGGGGGCATCAGAAAGTCTGTCCCATAGCCTGGCAGGACAGATTCTCATGCCTGTAATCTGCTTAGCACTCTGGCAGATGGAGGCAGGAGGACCCCCTGAGCTCAAAGAATGGGTGCCGGCCCCATATGTCAGAGGTGGCAGGTTCAAATCCAGTCCCAGCCAAAAACTACAAAACAAACAAACAAACAAAAAAACTAGCATGCTTAGGGGTTCAGCTTTCAGGGGCTAGTTCATACCACTGTAGGGTTCACACTGCTCAGAAGTGTGTCTCATCTGGCCAGGAACTGTATGCCTGGAATTGCTTCTTGCTGGACTAATGAATATAGAAAGTGCAAAGTTTTCTTGAAATGTGGACTGCTCCCCCTACCCTAAGTATAAAGAAAAGAACAGTTTTCCTTTCTACAATAGCTCCCCCAAAAGGGGCTCATTTGTGTCTCTCAAGAATCAGTTTATATGGTGGGTGCAATAGCTTACATCTGTAATCCTAGCACTCTGGGCAGTTGAGGCAGGTGTATTGCTTGAGCTCAGGAGTTCAAGACCAGCCTGAGCGAGAGTGAGACCCCATCTCTCCTAAAAATAGAAAAACTAGCTGGGTGTTGTAGCAGATGCCTGTAGTTCCAGCTATTTGGAAGGCTGAGGCAAGAGGATCCTTGAGCCCAAGAATCAGAGGTTGCTGTGAGCTATGATTCCACAGTACTCTAGCATAGGGCAACAAAGCAAGACTGTCTCAAAAACTAAATAAATATAAATAAAAAGTAAAAAGTCAATGCTGGAAATCTAATAAATCTAAAGGCTATTAGTTGCAAGAGGAGAATTATGCATGATCCATGTTTGCAACAGGTTTGGGTTCACTGTTTAATATAAGAAACTTAAACTATTGATGGTTAAACTTGTGAAGTGTGAAGAATTTGAGTCATTACCATAACTTATATGATGAACTGAGTTCCTAAGAATATTCTTGGTTTGAAATACAGAGAGTGCCAAAAAATGTGTATACATTTTAATAAAGAAAAAAACTATATTAAAATTATAATACTTAATATATACTGATAACAAAAGATAAATACAAGTCACATAGAGTGCCTCTTATAATTGCACAAGTCAAATGTGATTTGAGTATTACAAATTCAGTAACAGTTTTTCCTTTCTTAAAATGCACTCTCTGTATATACTTCTTTTCAATTCTTAATAGTAAAACACATTTAGTAGTGATTATAATGACAATTATAATCATTCAAACTTCAATTTATACCAGTTTATATTTTACAAAGTTTTCACACACATTACCTAATTAAATTAGTATTTGGTACATGGCATAAATTGGTGATTACAGTAGATTTTAACTATATATGCTAACATAGCATTTTAATCTCAACTTGATATTTTATAGAACTTCTAAAGTAAAAAAAAATCTATCTTTTCTCAGATCCTTTTACAACTGATACTTCTAAGAGAATAATCTGATAACCACATTTTGAAAGTATGTATAGAATTTAGATTTTCTCTACAATTTTCTCTTTTCCAAGACAATTAAATTATTGAAAAAGTACTTTGTCACTATATTTTCACCATGTAATAAGAAAAAAAGAGTTTTTTTTTTTTTTTTTGAGATAGAGCCTCAAGCTATCCCCCTGGGTAGAGTGCCATGGCATCACAGCTCATAGCAACCTCCAACTCCTGGGCTCAAGCGAGGTCTCCTGCCTCCGCCTCCCAAGTAGCTGGGACCACAGG
>CAUYQV010035721.1:0-11836 GCA_963574575.1 Galagoides demidoff | reverse complement strand
TCAATAAATTGCAGCATATGTACACCATGGAATATTATGCAGCCATTAAGAAAGATGGAGACTTTACCTCCTTCTTGTTTACATGGATGGAGCTGGAAAATATTCTTCTTAGCAAAATATCCCAAGAATGGAAGAAAAAGTATCCAATGTACTCAGCCCTACTATGACACTAATTTATAGCTTTCATAGGAAAGCTATAACCCAATTTTAGCCCAGGAATATGGGAAGATGGGAGATGGAGGGGAGGGGAGGGTGGAGGGTGGGTGGAGGGAGGGTGATTGGTGAGATCATCCTATAAGGGTACATGTGAATCTCTCTAAATGTAGAATATAAATGTCTTAACACAGTAACTAAGAAAAAGACATGAAGGCTATGTTAACCAGTTGGATGAAAGCATTTCAAATTGTATACAGAACAGTACACTATACTCTATGACAGTATTAATGTACACTGCTATGATTTAATAAAAAAAAAAAAGTAAAACAACAATGAGAAAAAAAAAAAAGAAATCCTTCCTAATGTCCTGTGTCCCACGAATTCACCACAAGGGGGCACACCTATATAAATGCATTATGACCTTTGGTTTGAGACTAATTTTATGAAGATTTTGTTTTATCATGCTTTTATGTCTTTTCCCCCCTCCCTGTGTACAGTTTTTATAAAGTGATCCTACGACTACTGTAGCTTCTAATGTTGGATGTGGAGAGTGAATTTCACTTTATAACTAGAAAGATATTCTAGGTCAAAATTCGAAACTGCAATTCTAGCAGTTTCTTCTATTCCCCAAAAGGTGTATTAGAGTTCAAGCAAAATCTAATCATTTCCAAGTACCTTGAAATCCCACAAATTTTAGAGATATTAAATGTTCAATGACATAATTTGAAATATACGTAATTGTTTTAAGACTCTGAGATCAAATCCAGCACCTGGGGGAACTACATAACTTTACTGTCTGAGAAAAGTCTTCATGTCTTGGCCCCAGGTTATAGTTAGATCATAGCTTGAAGTATTTCCACAAAACTTTACAGGGTTTCAATAAATTCCCAGGGAGGGACATATACTTTTACCTCAGTCAATACTGAAGAAAAGTAATGATCACAGATATTTTAGGGAGCAGGAACTGCAGAAAGAAGGCAGCAAAGTGGGAAATACAGAATCCATCCAAAGTAACAGGAAGGAAACATCAGGACGAACATTTTCAACTTCTTTATTATGAAGCATGTTTTATGCTAAAACCTACCTTCTTTGTTTCATTTAATTTTTTTAGGGCTGATTATGCAGAGGAATTAGAAAAACCTATCTTCCATTAGAAACTGAAGACAAAATACACGGGCTGGATAGACTAGCATAACACTAAGCGTAATGTCAGGGAGGTTATTAATTTTTGTCTTGAAGTGCGTTCTTATTAGTGTTACTAGAACAGCTCTAGCTTCCCATCATCTGCTCCCCTCTCCTCCTCTCCCATCCCCTTTCCCTCAGTATTGACAAATCTTTCACCTGCTTGTGACTTTTGTCTCATTTAATGATGTGTAAGTCTGGAGCAGGACAATTGGATATGTGTCTAGATTGTATTAGAGCAGTTAATCAGGATGGACCCTAAGATAATGGGTTTCACAATCAACTGCATGTTTATTAAAAGCCCAGATTTCTACATTATACCTCGCTATTCTTCCCTCAGACCTACTGAATGCAAATGACTCTCTGGGGCTAGAACTGGGGATTGTCATTTTAAATAAATGTCTTAGGTAATTCGTATGCTGTTAGTCTCAATAGTGGCTAAGATCATACTCTAACTTATTATTTTGTTAGTTCTTGTAATATTTCTGTAGAGAGTGAGAAGTTTCATTCATTCTATTCAAGTTGCAGAAACTGAGGCGCAAGGATTTTAAGTTAATAAACCCTGTTTGTTCACGGAATCATGGTTAAACTGAAATAAAAATCAGAGCTCCAAGTCTAGAACCCATCGTTTTGTCTGCCATATTGTGTCTGCAGTGTTTTATTTATTACTTAATGACTGTATTCATACCGGGCTCTGAAATGCCTCAATTATGAAACCTAGCGAGGGTGAGGTGGCGATAAGGATATAAGACAGCTTACTCCTCAACTTCTTTGTTACTTGTTACTTTATATAAGAACACAACTTGGTTCAATTGAATTTTGTTTCTATTAGTGGCTATTAGTGGCCATTACAGTATTTTTTAAAATAAATGTATCTTCTCCTTAACTAAGAATCACTGCCAAAAAACTTTCCTACAAAAAAGCCAGTCTTTAGAAAAATATATGTGATACTTAGATTTAAAATGTGGCCTTCCCTTAAAGAATTTTATTTTTATAGCATATATGAAAAATAAACTTTTGAACTACAAAAAGAACAAGGTAATGAATCCATTCTTATAAAAATTAGAGAATTAAGGACCAGGATGTGTTAGGACCTAAATTATGCAATATAGGGAGGCAAGAGAATTCTAGAAAACATTATCTTTATATATAATTCATTTAGCAGCTGCTTCTTTGTGACACGTATTATACAGTGATTAAGAGCATGGTTAAACAACAGAATAATGTTCATGCTTCATAAGATAACACCGGGTTCTTACGGCAGGTTTAAAGAACAAAAGCAGGTACAGTGAAAATGTGTGCGTTTGATTATGTTAATGCAAACAGGGCATGATCTGAATGTATGAAAATGTAGATGGATCTTGAGTGCATTGAGAGCTGTTTCTTGCAGAGAGAGAGAGCGAGAGAGAGAGAGAGAGGCCAAAAGGAGAAACTGGGTAAAAGTTCTTTTCTATTATTTTATCAGTGGCTCTCTTTTGATTTCCTGTAAAAACCATGTCTACAAATATTTGAAAACATGATCATCCTGGTGAATAATTTGCACAGACCAACCATGGGATAGCTAGGTGGGAAAATACAGAAGAGGGAGGAAAATGGTATTTGTTTTCTGATGAGAAATGATACATTTCTGTAATGGTTGGAATTCAGTATTTTATCTTTAAAATGTACACATTGAAATTCTGCAGTGCTTCCTCTAGTTTGGATCTCTCCTAATGATAATTTATGGTCCTGGAAAAGCTGATGACTGTGGAGCTTAGTGGTAGGCCCTGTGGTGACAGTGAGGAATAGCTATTGAATTTGAAACTCTGTGGAAGAATCTGAGGTTGTTTGGAATATTGCCCATAATTCCATTTAAAAAATCAGTAACAGTAATGTTTATTTCCTTAAACTCTTTCTCTTTCATCTAAAAATAAATGTTGCTCAGGGAAATGATCTCCAGCCATCTTTGTGATTAGAGAAGTCACATAAAAATGATCAAATAAACATATTTAGTCACGAACTAAGGCCAGAGAGAAGAAATTTTAAATATGCCCATCAGAAGGATATTTGGGAACTCTGCTGGGAACTATTGCTTTTGCTGTTTTTTTTTTTTTTTATAACAAATATTCCTTTCTTTCATAAAAAAGAATAGTTTTACTTACTATGAAAGCAAAATTCTCATTGTAGAATACCAATAAAAGTTTGAATAACAAAATCTGAAAATATCGGAGATACATTTGCATTTATAAGATCTATCACCAAAGACCAAAAGATCTTTTTCTTTGTTTCTCAGCCTTCAAAGACCATCAATTATGGCAGCCTTCCAGCTGCCTTCCACAGGGGTCTCAGAGATGAGAGACAGAGGGGGTTTGTGTATGATACAAGAGAATTTGTAGGGGGAAGGATTGGAAGAAGAGGAGGATTCAGTTGTTGGGTAGGCCCTTCCCTAAACATTGTTGTAACTGCAGTGGCTAACTGCTATATTTTCCCAAGGACTAACCATGTGACATGGTTATATCACTTAATTTCTTTGGGCCCCAATTTCCCTATCTGTAAAAACAAAAAAAAATATGAAATATATATAATTTCTAAGCAGATCATAAGATATATCAAGTCTCTCTATCTCTTTCCATTTTTTCCCCCATTACCAGCATATACCAAGCACATGATTTCCTGCTTAGGGTAGTGTAAGAGGATCTCTATCCTATCTATTTCCATGTCTTCCTATAAGTCATGCTCAACATATCAGCCAAAGTGAGCTCTTAAAAACACAAGTCCTATTGTACCCTATTTTGCTTAACATCTTTCAATGGCTTTTGTAAATAGAATATAATTTGTAAACAGAATATAATTTCTACTCCTTTCCATAACCTTTGAATTCCTATGGGATCTGACCCCTCTGTCCTTATTTCCTTACCACTCTCCTCTCCCTTTCATTGTGTCTCCCATCCTGGCTTTATTCCTAGTTCCAAAATATGCCAAGCTTATTCCTGCCTTATGAACTATGTTTGATTTTTTTCCTCCTTTTAGAAATTCTGACTTTAGATGTTTTCTTGGCTGGTATTCTTATAATTTGCAGGTCTCCTTTCAAGTACCACCTTATTAAAGAAGTATTCCCTGGCATGTCTTTCAAGGGTACAACTCACTTCTGGTTTTTATTTATTTTTATTTATGTCCAGTATTACCTCACTGAGGAAAAAAAAATACACACACACACACACACACACACACACATATATATATATATATATATATTTTAATTGTCTTTATCCTGCCAGAGTCAGAACTGCATGAGGAAATCTTATTTACTGGAATAGCTCCAATGACCAGAACAGTGCCTGACACAGTAGGTACTCAATACATATGTTACATAAAATCTCAGGGTATAATTAAATATCAATGGCATGATAATGTATACAATGTGATGTTTTGATAGATATTGTGAAATGATCATCACAATCAAGCTAATTAACATATCCATCACCTCGCATAGTTACCTTTTTTTCTTAATTTCTGGTGAGAATGCTTAAGATCTATTTTCTTAGTAAATTTCAAGTATACAATACAGTACTGTTAACAATAGTTACTATGTCGTACATTAGATCTCCAGAACTATTCATCCTGTTCAGCTGACACTTTGCATCCTTTAACTAACATCTTCCCATTCTGCTCTCCCTTTTGTCCCTGCCAACTACTATTTCACACTCTGTTTCTATGAGATTGACTATTTTAGATTCTACCTATAAATGAGACCACCCAGTATTTGTATTTCTGACTCTGGATTATTTCTCTCAGCATAATGTCCTCCAGGTTCATCCATGTTGCCAATAATTACAGGACTGCCTCCTTTTCAAAGGCTCAATAGTACGTATTGCAGTGTGTGCACACACACACAAGCACTCCTTGTGTTCTCTATGCACTTGCTCATTGGCAGTTAGGTTGTTTCTGTATCTTGACTACTATAAATAGTGTTCTAGTGAACATAGGAGTATGGACAACTCTTTGAGATACTAATTTCATTTTCTTTGGTTTTATACCTAGAAATGGAGTTACTGGATCCATACGATACATCTATTTTTAATTTCTTGAAAAATATACTGTTTTCCATAATAGCTGTACCAATTTATATTGCCATATACCATGCACAAGGGTTCGCTTTGCCCTAAATCCTTACTAACGTGTGTTATCTTTTGGTTTTTGATAATAGCAATTCTAACAGGTGTGAGGCAATATTGTATTGTAGTTTTTTATTTGCATGTCCCCAACTCATAATGTTGAGTGCCTTTTCTTAAACCTGCTGGCCATTTGTATTTCTTCTTTTGAGAAATAGATATTTGGGTCCTTTGCCTATTTTTAAATCAGTTTATTATAATTATTTTTTGGTATTGAGTTGTATTAGTTCTTTATACATTTTGAATATTAGCTCCTTAACAGATATATGGATTATGAATATTTTTTCTGTTCTTTAGGTTGCCTTTTTATTTTGTCGATTGTTTCCTTTGTGGTTCAGAAGCAGTTTTAGATACAGTCACACTTGTCTGCTTTTTATTTTGTTGACACTTTAAGCAGTTTTATCTGTATTTCCCAATTTACTGGTTAATTTTATAAAAAATATATTTTAAATGAGTAAATTATGATTATTGGGTCTTCCAGCTGATTGTATATTTATAGTTTATGATTGTAGTGATTAAACTCTTCATTTTATTTTCCTATTGATATTATTTATTAACACAGAAGTTTTCTTATCTGTTGATTACCATATCAGCTAGAATGTTTCCAAATACAAGTCACAGAATCATAGCGCCCAACTCTCAAGGGCTTACACAAGTGACATTCAATGAAATTATCAATAAACAACTGGAGGAAGTGGTTTCTGTTTTGGTGCAGAAGCTCAACAATTTCATCAGAGAGCCACCTTCTTCTGGTCTCCCTACCCGGCCGTCATCAGCACTGAGTTTGTCTCCTCAGGCTTATTGCTCCTAACTGCAATATGGCCATCACATCTCCAAGTGTTCTGAGACCCTATTCAAGGCAATAAAGAAAGCAAAAATCTGGTACTGGAAAGCTCTCCACTCAAGCCTATTTATGGTAGACTTCAATTAGAAACTTTTCCAGATGTTTCTCTTCTCATTTCCTTTATACTTAAGTGACCAAAATGTAAAACTTAAGTATCAAAATGAATGGTATAAATATAGCTGATGTATAAATCATGATTTATTTCTCAGATATGAACTCATTGTAAACATCCAAATTCCAAGAGTTCATTAGCAAGAAAGACATGACAGGAGAGTATAAATATGCAGCTAAAAGGGTCTGCCAGAAACAATATAAATAACTGAGAATCTTCAGCAACTTATTTGTCATTGATGTGAATGAAGCTCTTTATGCTGAGAATGAGTGAGTGTGGAGTTTGGAGGTTTCAAACATGATTAATCTGTTGTTTGTTATATTTTTCTTTCCAGTGTTTGACTGTTACAGGAAGATAGGATTCTTTTGCATCAGAGATGAAACTAGTAATTAAACATTAATAATGACTTTTATTTCCTCTGTTGGTACCATTGACACTCTAGGTCTAAATCAGTAGGTTTGGATACTTGTCTTTTTTTTCTTTTTTACTGAACAAGTGAGATGAACCAATGATGTTATACTCCCCGCTTGCTAGACATCGGCTGATTGATCTTTCACAGTAAATCAATTTAGTGTGGGTTTGTTCTAATATCACTCGGAGCAGGGAAAATAACTCTGAATTGGACATCCTTGGATGTTGCTAACGCAATAGCAAATAGCAGTTGGTATTTCCTGTGACTCTTGATTAATCATTAAGGTGTGGACGTTGAATATCTTGAGAACTGTAACTGGCATTTGTTATTTCTCCTTGATCGGCATTTAGGTTAGAGGGACTAGATGTATTTCTGAAGTTTGTGGGTATTAAAATATGTGATTTTATTAATCATTAGTCTGGGATTTTATCTAGGCTGCAGGCATCTTTTTGTGTTCAAAGCATCCCATAGAATGCTTTCAGAGATTTGCCCTTGTGCTTATGAATTTTCTACTCTGCTTATGAATATCCTAACCCATCATTGTAAATGCTTTAACATTTGTTAGATTTTTTTTTCTATTGAAAAGTTTTCATCTCTTTAGACTATATCAAACATTGCTTTAGGTGAGGTGTGGTTAACAATGATATCAGCAAAGAAATGAATGTAATTTTACTGAAGACAACATACTTAGAATTTCCATCACTTTCTTTCTACCTGCTTCTTATTGGTTTTATTACTAGTAATTAATTAAGCAGTCATTAGTAGTTAGTCTATTATTGTAGGTGTTCAAAAGCTTTCAAAAATGTAAAAGATAAATTTCTTGCTCGCCACAAATACAAAAGGCATATTACCTTGGACCAGTGGTTCTCAACCTTCCTAATGCTGCGGCCCTTTAATACAGTTCCTATGGGTCGCAAACCATAGGTTGAGAACCGCTGCCTTAGACAGAAACAAAACAAAATAAAATAACTACTTGTAAGTTACAGGCCAAATCTTAAGTGCTGAAAAGAACAAGTTTCTTAGAGTTCTCATATAGTAAATAATGCCTTTCCAGGTCTAAGGTCATTTTTTTTTTAAACACATATTGGAAAGACAAAAGGATTACATTTAAGAAGAACTTCTTTCTTCTTTTCTTTTTCTACATTCTTTGCACAAATAAAGTTGTTTTAACCTCTTTTAGCATGTATGACTGAGCTGGATAGACCTCTTCATCTTCACAATTTCTGATGGAGTTACCCCCTTTCATTTTTTAAGTTAAAAATTCCTTAATTTTTATTCCTATAACAATTTACAGGGCAATATACCTAATGTAATGAAAAGAAAGAAAAAGAAAAAGCTACATCAGATAAAAGATGTCAGGAATGTCATCTGACACAACATTGTATCAATCAATACTTACACTTTTTGCAAACTGTGGCTATGACAGTCCTGAACAACTAGGCTTTCCTGTCAAAGCTGCAATAACTTTTCTGACTATGGATCATCATTCCTTCTGTGGCAGGTTTTTACGGTTCTTTAATGCATTTGGGAAAACCGTCTCAAAGTAACCTGCAACTTTCCTGACAATTCCTCATTCTCTCTTGTGCTAAGAACTATACACCTTTCCTGTTGTTTATAGAACCTCTATTACCATATCCAGCACTTCTACCACCAGATCCATCACCACCACCACATGGACTGCCTGAACTTCTCCCACTAAAACTGCCTCTGTTCATTGGTCCATAATTTGATTGCTGTTGTCTATTATAATTTCTAAAATCATTTCCCACTATTCTCAAAGTTACCACCTTCAAAATTTCCTCCTTCATTGTAGCATCGTATCTTCATCTGCCACCATAACCACCACTTTGGTTTCCATATCCTGATCCACCACCACCATAGGCCCCTCTACTACTGTAACCATGATTGTAGCTATAGTTGCCACCATCACCTTCAGATCCGTTGTATCCACCATATCTTCCTTTTCCACCAAATTTCTACCATGGCCACAATTACATCCACCACCTCCAAAGTTTCCTTCCTGACTCCCAAAGTTGCCAGATCCACCTCCATGACCTCTTGGTGATCATCCCGCAGACTACATCTATTGTTTAAAAAGGGAACTTTTTCATATTACAATTATGCCCATTAATATTATGATGTTTCTGAATAATAGTTTTATCAACAGTATCACAATCATCAAAAGCTACAAGAAAAAAAAAATCCTCTCTTTTTTTCCACTCTGCCTGTCTTCCGTGGTTTCAGTCTTGCCATACTTTTCAAAATAGTCTCTCAAATTATAGTATTCTGTATCTTCTTTCATACCACCAACAAAAATTTTCTTCATTGTTCGATGGGCACCAGGCTTTACAGAATCCTTTATAGAACCAGCTCTCTTTGTTTCCATAATACACTCATCCTACTTCTGTGGTTGAGCACAGATTGGTGCTTCCCCCTTTTCAACAGAAGAGTAAGTCACAAAACCAAGACCCTGGAATGTCTTGTTGGGGGGGGGGGTCTCTAAATGACCACACAATCTGTGAGTGTGCCCCACTTCTTAAAATGTTCTCTTAAACTATCATCTGTAGTTTCAAAGCTCAGACCACTGATAAACAGATTTCTCAACTGCTCTGGTTCCTTTGGATTATGGCCCTTCTCCTGCTGGTGGTCAGAGTTGGGTTTGGGGCAATAGGGGCAGTTTTACCTTCATTTTCGTACTGAACTTCCCTCTTCAAGTCCAGTTCATTATGGAGCTATTTTTTAATCGGTCAATTTTTCCTGTTTGTTTGATAATCTTTTCTGTTTGTTTTACTACATGGAGCTCTATAATTATCATAAATCATGGTTCCCCACGCTTCAGAGATGAGGGATTTTAAGGAAACAATTCTATAGATAGTAATTTCCTTTAGTGTTGTATTGGTTCCCATTTCCATCCTACGTTTAAGATCTACTGTTTTCAATTCACCCGAGTAATATATTTCATAGATGTTTTGTACTCTTTGGTACCACCAACCCAGACCAGTACCATTAGGATTTAGGAGCTCTCAGCCTATGATCCCAGCTGGTGTATATGGTGTTCATTCCTTGAACAGTTATTAGAGGAGACTCTTATTCTGCATTTAACACATGTTCCTTCTGGTTTGTTCAACTTTGCTGCTCCTTCATCTCCATTGATATAGATTTGCTCCATTGCTTAAGGTGTAGAAACTACTAATTTCTGAGAATATATCTTTTATATATTAAATCATTAGAATTAATCTATCAAACACGTGTGGGTTCAAGAGTATTTTTTTCCTTTAAATTTAAGAAATCTAGTATTGGCACATTGATTTCTTCTTCTTCCTCTAATTATAATGATCTACATATTTGACTAATTTTGTCTGACTACTATCATAGTATCTGTCCAGTGAGAACTGTTTTTGGTGCAGAGTCATTTTGCTGTTTTTCTGAGGTAGCATAGTTCCTTTTATGATAGATGAATTTGGTTTATCCAGCTTGTATTTTGTTTTACACTCTTCCAAAGTTTATTTGCTCATTATCTTTTTACTAAATAAGAAGTTACTTAAATCTTCACATCATAGCGTTCTGATAGCATTGCTATTTTCTCATTTCTGTTCTTTATACTCAGCTGCTGAATTTAGGTTTACCTAAAAGAAATTGCCATTTCCTTTACCTAAATTTTTCGGTGAGTTCTGTAAAGGAGCCCATCCTTATATTCTATGTAGGCTGCTCTATGCTGCTCTATGCAGCTCTTCGCAGACCAGCATATTTTGTGGTCTTTCTGAGGGTCTGCCTTCGCGCCTAAAGCTGTCAAGCCCCCTTTATTTTTAGCTTGGCTAAGCCTCAGACAAAAATTAAAGTACAATAAAAGCCATTTTCAGTGTGTCCCAGATTGAACTAGGGTGGATTTAGAGTTGGATACATTTTATCACATGTGGTATCTCAGCACAGTGCCAGTCCCACCAGTAACCTGATGGACAGAGAATGCCGTGGTAAGATTTCTAAGCATAAAATTTTATTCTTCGAAATTCTCAGTGTGAGTCCTTTCATTCAGTGTGTTGAACGTTACATAATTTTAATTGAAAGTGCTAATTTTTTTTTCACTGCATAACTTTTTATGCCATTAATTTAACAGAGACAAAATGAATTAAAATTCTGAGTATGTTTAACTAAAAGGATAAACATGATCTTCAGGCAAACCCTAATTGCTTATGTTAAGTTAAAGTACTTAAAACCAGATCTCACTTGTTTTAAAAATATCCTTGAAATTGGACATGTCTCAAGATTTAAAGGTTCACTTCACAAAGTCAAGGTAATTCACACATGCTTGAATTAGATGAAGGAAGATGTCTGCCTACCCCAACTTTAAAATATGTATTAAGTATGTTCCTCTCATGCTGCTTCATTATTTGTTATAGTTATCTGCATGTTCAGTATAGGGCGTGCCTTCCCAAGTAAAAGGATATTGGACTTTTCTAAAATTTTATGTGGACTAGGGGAGGTTAAGTGTTGGAGCTTAGAAGAGTTCCTATGAATGCAAAGTAAATAGAATTAAGAAGTTAACAGACCTATAATTATGCAGATTATGTGTTGTCAGTAATGAGGCTCTATATTTCAACAAAGAACATACTTACACAGAGTAGTTGCTGTCAAATTAAAAATCAAGATTTGCCATGGATAACACAAAATAAATGCAATTCCAAGTTAAAAATCAAGGAATCACAAGATTTTTAATAGTATTACAATAAAATAAGTCTTCTATTTTGCTTTGATCTTTAAAATATAATAATAGAAATTCCTCGACCATTTTTTAAAAAATGTGAACATGAACTGTCATTATATTTTCTTTTCTTTTCTTTTTTTTTTTTTTTTTTTGAGACAGAGCCTCAAGCTATCCCCCTGGGTAGAGTGCCATGACATCACAGCTCACAGCAACCTCCAACTCCTGGGCTCAAGCGAGTCTCCTGCCTCTGCCTCCCAAGTAGCTGGGACCACAGGCG